>JAJPUD010012336.1:0-49876 GCA_023553655.1 Myrmecobius fasciatus | reverse complement strand
GTCTTCTCTTATGAAACATTTTTCCCCTGAGGCAACTGGGGTTAAGAGACTTGCCCAGGATCATTTAGCTAGGAACTATTAAGTGTCTGAGACCAGATTTGAACTCAGGTCCTCCTGACTTCAGGGCTGGTGCTCTATCTACTGCACCACCTAGCTACTCCACGAATCTCCTTTTTTAAAACAGCATGCAACAATGTGTTTTTGTGTTAAGTACTACAATAAACTTCTTTAAATTTTTTCTTCTTGGGTTTGCTTCATTATTGAGGGCAAGTCTCAAACAAAGATTTTCATTTATACATATACAGCTATATATATATATATATATATATACATGTGTATGTGTGTGTATATTACATATGTATATGTATATATATATAAATTCCTTTAAATAAATAAGTATATTTTAAAAATAATTTTAAATGAATATATTGTTTTAAACACACATCTATATCTGTGTATATATAGCCACATATGTAAAATACATGCATATATATAGCATTTTTTCAAATATATACAGATTTTGTTATTCATAAAACTGAAATTTACTCAAAAGCTTTATGGGGGATGGGAAAGAAAAAAAAAGAAAAAAAATTACCTGATAACTTTCATATTGAAAAGGAATATCAGATTGCACATAATAGATTTGCAGTTTAATGTATAATCATTTTTTAGTCTACTACATTATGAAAATGTGTTTTATTTCATAAATTAAAAATAAAATAAATTTAAATACAGATTCCTCCCCTCTCTTTTTCTAGCTATTAATAGCATGTCATGTATGGGAAAGGGAAAGGTCAGCAAAATTTTTTTATGTTCCTTTCAATTATGACCATCTGGCTTTGCTTCTCTTTCTTCAGAAGTTGAATTTATTCCTAACCAGTTCAAAAAGAAGTGCTACCTGTCCTCCACTTTTGAATCCTTTACTTATTAATATTTTTGCCATTCCCACATGTTCTGCTAAAGCCCTAGCATGTATCCCCTTTGTCATCTGCATTTGCTTCTACTCTCCAGCCAAAGGTGAGGTTGAAATATGTTTTGAAACATGTAGACTGGAAGCACAATAAATTTACCTTCTCTACCTGTGAAAAGAGAAAGAGATTTATCAGAAGAAATCTTAGTTTGAATTCTGTCTGTGACACTACTCGTATGATCATAGAAAGGTAATTAACTTCAGTAAATATCAATTTCCTTAATTGTAAAATAGAAAATACATTTCTAGGAGTTATTGCCATGCCCATACTACTCACACTTCACCCCTCTGCCTTTTAGAGTCCATTAATTTCTTCAAGAGAGCTAACCATACCTTCCACAAGAGATCTATCTTTAGAGCTGTTAAGACCTTTCTTTGTAGGGTGCCCTACAATTATTTTCTCTTTTCCTTGCATGTAAACATTAATAAGTAAGCTTATTATTTTATTCTCTGCTTTGAAGTTTACAAAGGTTTTTCAGTTTCACTCTTTCTAAGCTAAGATAAGCCTCCACAGGGAAGCTTCAGCTGTATTTTTCTTTCTGGCAGTGTTTAAGTGCCACTGATATGGTAATGTGATAATAGAAAATTTGGATAATTCCCCACATGGGACAAGCTCCTTGGAGAAATTTTAACTTTCTTTAAGAGAGACAGAGGGATGGAATCTTTTCCCAAACTGAAGAAGTTTATGATATTGTAAAACTAATTTGAAACTGAGTTTTTGATCAAATGTAAGTTTTCTTCTGTAAAGTTCCAAATTATGGTTTAAAAGTTTTTATAAATACTGAAATAATTCTACTGAGTTTTGGGTTAGCATTCTTTAGAATTTGTTTTAAAAAGAAATGAGATATAATTTATCATATTTAGCATGTATTAGATTACCTGTCATCTAGGGGTGGGCGGTGGGGGGAAGGAGGGGAAAAGATTGGAACAAAAAAAAAAGTTTTTTGCAAAGGTCAATGTAGAAAAATCATATGTTTGGTAAATAAAAAGCTTTTAATTTAAAAAAAAGGAATGAGAATAGAATTGTGAAAGTTATAGGGAAAAACCTAGAACTTTTGTCAGTCTTTACCTGGAAAGTGACATTTTTTGTTTTAGAACAGGGGGAAGATGATTTCACTGGTTAGAGAAAAGGGCTAATTTGAAAGTGAAATTCCAAAGTGAAAAAAAAAATTAGGTTGCAGTTTGCTTTCCTGGTTCAAGAAAGGAAAAAAAAAATGTTTAAATCAAGGAGTAACTTGAAAATCAGTAAAAAAAAATTTTTGAAAGGGAGATTTCAAAAAGTGACTGGGAACTAGAAATGTTGAGCTCTACTTCTGTTGTAGAAGGGGAATTTCTCAAGCTTTTTGCTCTGGAACCGAAGGCCTGGTCACTAGCTTTCTGCACTAAGACTTCTAGGCCCTGTATTGTAGCTGGGGGGGGTCTCACAGTAGGCCTGCTGAGCCAGGACCCCAGGACCTCAGTTGCTGATCTGTGCTGGAGCTAGGAGATTCTTGTCTTTTTTATGTCATCTTGGTTTTACATTTGAATGATATAACTTTTAAAACCTTATATAACACAATTAGTTGTTTGGGTAAATTAGAAGAAAGTCACCGAATGATATTGGAATAAACCACATGTTTTTAAGTTTTTAAGAATACCAAAGGCACCAGTGTTGCAATTGAATAGTATTATATAATAATAACGTGCTAAAAGTATAAAGAAGAAATTCAGTGAAGTAAAGATGAAATTAAGAGATGGCCTGGAATATGATTGAAATATAGACTAGAGGGATTAAGCAAGTACAAGAAAGTTTAGGAGAAGAATATGAAGGCGATAAAAAAGATTTTTAGAGGGTTTTAGTTTTTGGAGGTTTTGGTTTAGGTCACTGAATAGGTAAGTATACAAAGAAAAGAAGGAAGAAAGTTTAAGAATATTGCAAACAAAAGTTTGAGGGAGATTTTTTGTTTTCTTGAAATAAGATGAATATGAGAAATTTTATATAGTTTTCTTTATGATATGAAAACTATAATATCATATTTATAATGTGGGTTTATTTGAAGAAAGTAAACTAAAGTTCTGTCCTTGCTGGACTATTAAAAAGAATATATGAGGGATATAAAATCCTCATGGACCCTATAATGGAAGATAAGAGGGCAAGACTGCCACAATAGTCAGTAGACTAACTGAAGGTAGTGGACTTTAATAATATGCCTTACTGGGGGAAAATGGACCTTGTTTTAAGAAAAAAATTGAGATTTTATTTGATATCTTTTGTGAAAATAGATTTATGTATGATGGATTTATATTGGTTTTTTTTAAGTGGGGTGTATTCTTTTATTAGGACAATTATGATAAGTCAAAATTTACTGTTTGGCATTAAGACAAAATGTTGAAAAAAATGCATGGACTTGGCAAACCTGAGTTATATTCTGGAAATTTGTTAGTTGTATGATCTTAAAACAATTTGCTTTGTGAGTTTCCTGATCTATAAGGAAGAAAATAATAATAGCATCTATCTGCCAGGATTGCTGTTAAAGGAACAAAATGGTCTAATGATTATGAAGTGCTGAAGATGAGACCGGGCATATTACAAGTTAATTATTGCTATTTCTTTAATTGAATGCTGTCCTGAGTTTCAATATGATTGGTACAAAATGCTAAAGGTAATAAGATGAATGGTTTTCTTTGTAAGATAATTTGGAAATTCATTTTAATGATTTGATGTCATCTGACATCTGATGACATCCCATAAGTTTTGTTTCATGTTTTAAATTCATGGTATTGTGAATATTGCTATTGTGTTTCTAAATTTTCTTGTATGATAAATTATGGAAAATAACTGTATATGTTTTTAATTTGATCACTGTGAAATTATCAAGTTACTGGGGGCCTATTGTTATAATGTTATAACTTATGAAACATTTAATTGGGTGTATTTTAAAAGGAAAAAAATAATTGTATTATGGAAATTTTTAAATAATTAAATAGTGGGAGAGAAAAACCTTGCAATATCTCTTTATTGGCAAACTTGGTCAAGATCATAAAATCTTATAAGCCCTGTGACAGTTTTTGTGAATTGGTTTATTGAAAATAGAATTACTGTTTGTATTATAAACACTTCTTGACAAAGAAGGGAAGACTTACAAGTTTGTTTATAGTATAGCAGTAATTTGTGTTGATATATAATTATGAAAAATAAGTTATATATGGAATGGTACATACTGAAGTTACAGTTTGAACCTATTTAGTCTTAATAGTTTCCAGTCTTAGATATTTAGTTTTATTTATGTGGTTCATACACAATATAGTAAAAGATATATATTTGCTAATGTGGAAGTTGGTAAATTTGCAGTAATTAACCACTGTTTTTCTCTTTTTTTTGTTTTGTTTTTTGTTTTTGAGCAAATTATCAAAAAACTTTGGAATGCTAAAAATGATTTTTTTTGCTTTTAAATAATATTTTATTTTCCCATTACATGTCAAAATAATTTTTAACATCCTTTAAAAAAAGTTTTGAGTTCCAAATTTTATCTCTCTCTCTCCTTTCCCCTTCTTGAGATGTTAAGCAATCTGATAGGTTACATAAGTATAATCATGTAAAATGTATTTTCACATTAGTAATTTTGTGGAAGAAAATTCTAACCTAAAGAAAGAAAAAGAGAGGAAGAAAATAAGGAAGAAAAAAGAAAAGGAAGGAAGGGAGAAAGAGAAAAAAGAAAGGAGAGAGAAAGAAAGAGGGGAAGAGAGAAAAAATGGAGGAAGCAAGGAAAGGGGGGAAGAGAGAGAGAGAGAGAAAGGGAGAGAGAGAGAGAGAGAAGTGTACAGAAATTTTCATCATGAGTTTTTAGAATTTTCTTGGATCATGGTATTATTAATTGGCTAATAGTTGTTAATCATATAATACTGCTATTTCTATGTACAACTGGAGTGAGATCCATGAATTGCTAATGGTGAATATCTGTCCCCAGGGCTGAAGGGGAAGGGAGAAGAGGAGACCAGAGAGAGAAATAGGGATGGCTAAGGTAAAGCCCTCTTGACACAGTTTCCCATGCAAGAAATTTTCCTACCTGGTTAGTTTTGCAAAAGTAAAGCAATTCTGATATTTTGTATCACACCTATCAAAATTTCAAAACAGGCAAATGATAAGTGTTGGAAAGGTGTGGGAAATGAAATATATTAATGCAGTGTTGGTAGATGTATGAATGTATATAATCATTCTGGAAAACAATCTGGATTTATATTCAAGCTAAACCAATGTGTGCCCTTTGACTAAGTTCATATCATTACTAGGTTTACACCCCTCCCCCCAAAAAATAATCAAAGAAAAAGAAAAAATCCTTTTGTACAAAAATATTTAAAACAGTTTCTTTTATGGTAGAAAATACTCCCTAGACAGTATTATTGAGGAGGAATGTCACATATGAATATGATGGAGTATTTTTGTACTATAAGGAATAAGGAAATCAATGATTTCAGATAGATGTAGAGCGATTTATATGAATGATGCAGAATGATGTAAGCTGAACCAGAGCAATTTATAATATATCAATATTCTGAAAATGAATTATTTTGAAGAATTTCAAAAGCTGATAATGAAATGAGCAGAACAATTTATACAATAGCAACATTGTAAAAACAGAATTATGTTATAATTTGTACAGAATTATATTGTAAGAATTGTTGTGACATTTATGTACAAATAAATTGTTAGGAAAATTTTAAGTTGTAAGAATTAGAATCAATACAATGATCATTCATGATTTCAGAAGACTAATAATGAAACATGCTATCCATTATAGGGATGTGATGGATTGAGAATGTGGAATTAAATACATACACACACACATATACTCTCATGAGAGTTTCATATATACTTATATATGGTATATAGTACACATCTAAAGTATGCATATGCTTATATAGATACATACATATTTATATATCTAAATATGCTTTATCACCATCAAGGGATTTTTTTTTAACTTACTGTGTATTTGTTAAATTTCCCCTCCTGTCTTTCCTTTTCAAGAAGATGAGGTTGGGAAGGAAAAATGTGTGTTTTTGTTAACTTTCATAATATTCAATTAACCTGAAGGTAAAATATGTTTCATTTCATCCCTCCTTCAGGGTTCTCTAGTAACTTTAAGGGGGTAGTGGTGTCTATACTCTCTGTCACTGGCTGTATCCCACACTGATGGTTTTTCCCCCAATATAGGTAGTGGTCCCTGTATCTCACTTCCATTTAGTCATTAAAAGGCATATTAACTTTTACAAAGTAATATTTACCTCAAAATTACACTAACAAATATAAAAACATATTCCCTTAACTCAGGGAAAGATTATTTCCTCTCCGCCCCACCCCCCATTCTAGTATATATCACCTATGTCTCTCTGGAGAGGAAGAGAATTGAGTTTATAGCTTCAATCAGTCCTGCAGAGCATACAGTCTTTCTTCTAAGCCCAAATCTTGACTCTACCTTTAGTCTTAGATACCCTAGCTTCCTTGGGCTTCTTTGTACATCTGGCTGGCTACACCAGTCAGTCTATAACACTGACCCCAAGGTTGCTATAATTCCACCTCCCAGACACAGCAGAAAGGCCAACACATGAAACTGAGGAAGATGAAACAGAACAAATTAAGAACTCAAATTCCTTTTCTTGGGGCCAGAGTAAAAGGAAGTGTGAGCAGAAGAGGGAAATCCTTTCCTCAGTTCGTGACATATATGCTATGGGTAAACTGAGATCTTCACCCTCTGGACACAGCATGCAGAAAAGAGCACAGGCCTTAAAGAAACTATCCCATTCTGACCAGTTTTAAAGACTTAAAGCTATGTAACTAATCAAAGGAGCTTCCTCATCCAGATTATAGAGGATTTAGGGGACCACCATATTAGGTAATCTGGCACAGCCAGGGAAATCTTATTAATTTTTACTTTTTAAAACAGAGAAGTGGAGGGCCACAGAGGTGAACTTGTTGCATTACTTTCAGATGAGGTCATATATTAATTTTACTTTTACTTTGTAATGAGAGATTTTTCACAAAGAACAATTTGTAAATATTTGTAATGTAAAAATGAAACGTACCAATAAAACAAGTATTCCCCACCCAGCAAAAAAACAAAGAAAGACACATACACAAACCAAACACTTTATTAAGACCTTTCTATAAGCTAGACACTATGTTAGGCCCAGGAGATACAGTACAAAGAATGAAACAATGCATCCTTTCAAGGAGTTTACATTTTAATGCTGGAGACAAGTACACATATATGTGTATACAATTTTAAATGAATAAATACAAAGTAGTTAAATGCAAAATAGTTTGGAAGAGAGTAGCAGTTGAGACCAGAAAAAAAAGAGAAGCTTGATCTATATCTTAAATAGAGGGACTGTGAGGTGAAGGTGAGGAGAAAGTACCTTTCTGGGATGGAAGCCAGCTAGTTAGTATATAGGCAAGAGGACAGGAATAGAAATATTGTGAGCAAGCAAGAAAAATCCAATTTGGATCCACTTTGTAGGGAAGTGGATTAAGGCGGGAAAGATAAATTGAGACCTGACTGTAAAGAAATATATGTCTTGAATAAGGCATCATTCCTTGTCTTGTTAAATTATGCAGATTTATCCTCATATATATATCATTAATGACTAGAAAAGTCATTAACTATTGTCTAGTGCTTTCCATATATTATAATTGTTATATTTTTCTTTGGGTTTTATTCCCCCCACCCACACTTTTTTTTTTTACTATCACTTTATACATATCTTTCCATATATTTTTGAATTCTTCATAATGACATAGCCAATAATATTCCATTTTTGTTCTGAAACTTCAATTTGTTTAGTTATTCTTGAGTCAATAGGCACAATATTTCCATCTTTTTTGCAATTATAAATAGTGTTGCTATGAATATTTTGTTAAGTTTTTATTGTTGTCAGGAAACTCTTTTCAGTAAAAAATCCCATACCGTTATAACTGGGCCAAATGTTAGGAACAATTTTGTAACTTTAATGACTAGGTACTCATAAAAAATAGAAAGGTTGTTCAGTGGAATAGATTAGACAAGATATAGCAGGATATAGATAAAACACCCTACTACTAGCTTCATAAATACAAAGTTATACAAAACTCTTCAGTTAAGGAAATGTATTGGGAAAATAATGTAGCACTTTGGTGGAAAATATTTGTTAGTGATTGATACCACAAAGCTCAACAAATTTCAAATGCTTAATGCCTAAACAAGCTATACATGAAAAATTTGACCATTAAAAAGTTAGAGGAAGATGGAAGATTTTCTCTTGCGGTTTGAGAACAGGGGATACATTTGTTATATTTGTTAACTAGCTGCCAAACAGATAACACCATCTATAAGAATAAAAAAAACTGCTGTTAAAAATAACTGCAAATGGAATTAACTGACCAAGTATTTTTGATAAAATCCTAATATCCCAAAGCTACACATAATTGACACAAACCTAAAAGGGTAAAAACCATTTCCAATATTATAATCAAAAGAAACAATTTCCAAAAAAGTAAATTGTAAATTACCTACAAATATGCTCAAACTTAATAATAATCAGGGAAATGAAAATTAAAACTAAGGTTCCATTTTACTCGGTTGCTAGTGCCTTCTCTCTGAAATTCTTTCATTTGTACTATATATTTTTTGTATTCCATAGTCACTTGTGTGTTGTCTCCCTCCCTGTTTCCATTTGAATTGTATCTTGTTTTGGGTAGGTGGGACCTAGTCTTTGTCTTTCTTTGTATTGCCAACCCTTAGCATCTTTTGTGGCATTTAGTCTTTATCTAAAGACAAATTCTTTTGATGACTGACACGTATTAACAAAGATTGCCAAAGCTGGAAAAATTTACGGTTGGCTGGGAAAATTGGTTTATAAATTCAGAGTAGAACTGTGAACTGGTCCAATAATTTTCAAAAATACCAAAATTGCTTACTGATAAAAAATATATTCTCAGAATTACATGGAAATCTAGTTCAATTCATCCTCTCAAAAAGACTTGAAGCATTTATTAAGCACACTACTAAAAAGAACCTCCATTCCAACATAAATCCATAGATGTTGAATTTTGTAAATGCTGTTGCTTTTGCCAGCAAGTAGAGGGAGCCGTGGAAGGAGTGCTGTAGTAAGATTATGAGCAAGTCAGTTGACCTTCTAAGCCCCGCTTTCCTCATTAGAAAAATGAGAGATAATACCTATAATATTCAAATAATATAAACTATTCAAAGCACCTTACAAACCTTTCTGTCAGATACTGATCTTGGGCATATCTTTTCACTTCTCAGGACCTGCTTTCTCAGCTGTAAAATGAGACCGTTTGGGAAAGAAATCTTTAAAAGTCTCCTCCCCCTTTTAAAATGTTATTATTCTAACAGTTACTCTGTCTTGAGTTTATATCCTCCCCCATTCTCCGTCTGCTACAATTTGTTTATTCCTTCGGAAGACTCGCTTTATTACTAATTTAGACTAATAATTTCTGTTTAGAAATCTTAGAAGGAAAAAGTGGAACCCTCTTCAACTCATTATTATACTCAAGAAAACAAAACTGAAATGCCAAGGAAATCGGAGTCTGAGAAGCCCAGGCGGCATAGGGCTACTTCTCCTACAGTGACACCTGCAAACAGAAGACACTACAGTCCCCAGAATCCACTGCTTCACCAAGGGACTCGACAACTATTGGATGGAGCATGCGACCAGTGTGCATTGCATGACGCGAGTAGTGTGTTGGTTGGGGTATCCGTTCCGCACCTCTCCAGTCAGCAAAGCGGGGGGGACAGTCTAAAGCGCCTGCGCAGAGAGGGGGAGGAAAAGGGAGAAGTGGAGAAGGAGGAGCTAAGACTTCGGAGCGCGTTCCAAGCTCCGCCCTTGCGCTCTTCGATCTCACAATCATAGGAGGGCGAGGCGGGACAGGGCGCCGCGTCCCGAGTGGAGGCAGCGGTTGCCCCCGCCTCCTTCCCCCCTCCTCGGTCTGCTGGCCGTCGGGCTTGAGCCAGTCATGGCTCCCCGTTGAGGGGGAGGAGGAGGGAAGCGGGGCGGGGCCGGGCCGCGGGGTGGAGGCCGCCCCGGGCGAGGGGCGGGGACCATCCTCGGGCTTCCTTTCCCCTCCGCATGTGCGGTGTCCACTGGGGAGCCTCTTTCCTTCCCCGAGTGTCGCCTTTCCTGCGTGCCCCTCTGCGACAGCTATGTCGCTCGGCGAGAACGGCCCTGCCGTGGCTTCGGTGCCCAACGGAGAGTGCGGCAGCTCGTCGGCTCGGCCAGGAGGGAACCGAGTGACGGTGGTGTTGGGCGCGCAGTGGGGCGACGAGGGCAAAGGGAAGGTGGTGGATCTGCTGGCACAGGACGCCGACATCGTTTGCCGCTGCCAGGTGAGATGGCGGTCCCGGAGGGTGGTAGGAAGGAAGGGGGCCGGGGTCCCTTAAGCACTTGCCCTCAGGCCTCTAGAGCGGGCCCCCAAAAGTACCGCGCCGGCGCCTCCTTGCCTGCCCACTGGGAGAAATGGCGGGAGAAAGGGCGCGGGAGACTCCGGCGGGGGGCCCAGGTTGGAAGAGGTGGCGCCGGGCTGAGGGCGGGCGGGGCAGAGGCCTCTTGTGGGCGCCGGCCTGGGCGCGGCCCCGGTCGGGCGGCGGCTGTGATGAGTACTCGCACTGGCCTAGGCCCTGTGGTCCTCAGGAGGTCCTCAGCCGGCAGGCTTTAGAAAGCCCTCATGGTGTATGCTTCCCCCTCCTTAGCATCACTAGGGGGGAAATGTATTGTTGGTCTGGGAATTGGAACAATAAAACTCCTAATGTGGCGTTTAGGCATTTTCCCCTGGTGCATTTTGCTTTCCGAATGACTTGGAGTTGGCCATTAATGATCCCCTTTTGTGCGTTGTTGAGCTTCCTTGGACATGCAGGCGAAACCTAGGGACCTTCTTTTCTCAGTAATACTTTCTGATGCACAAAATAAAGAAGGCAGCATTACTAAGGATACTATGTTGAAGTTTAGTTTATAGAAATTGTCTGGAAACCCGGGAAAGAAAGAATTCATGCCCTGAGGGAAACGAGTGGAGGTCATGTACTTTCCCTTCGGAGACACGTGGTCTTTAGCGTTCCTTCTCCGTGTTTTGCTTTGAAGGTGCGCAGAGCCTGCTAGGCCTGTTTAAAGGCTGCCAGCTCCTGAAGCCCTGGGAACTTTGTTTCATTTCCCCTTCAAATTACCCTATCCTGATGAACTTTCCATTTTGTAGGGCCTTAGTAAAGGTTTTCTCTGCCAGTGCCTCTTGCTGGGAGTTTAGCCTTAGCCATCTGATTAGGCAGCTGGATACTGAGGGCTGACTTGGAGTAGTAAGAAAGACCTGAGTTCTGATTTGACCCTTAGTAGCTGTTTAACCTTGGACGAGTGACTTACCCTCTTTCTTCCTTAGTTACTTCAAATGGGGATGGCTATAACACTTGCCTCACAGAATCTTTGTGAGGATAAAAAAGATATTTGTAGGCATTTACTAGCTCTCTTCTTCTTATTCATTCCCTAATAGAAATTGTAAGACTACAAACATCATGCTTTAGGAAGCAAAGCATCATTTTGTTCTAAATTTATTGGAATCAAAAGATTTGGCCTATAGTTCAAACTTTGTCCCTCCTGATAGGCCTGTTTTTCACTTGTAATAGGAGTTGAACTAGGACTGTCTTCTAGAGTTACTGATAGCTCCAAATCTTAGGTGAAACTCACCATTCTCCTATTAAATTAAAACTGACCACAGGAACAAGCAGAGTCAAAATCATTGTTTATTGTTAAGTGCCTCCTTTGTGCCAAGACTGTGCTGAGTATTGGGATGAGAAGAAAGGCATAATTCATTCCTGCCTTTAAGAAGTTAATAATTTATTGGGGAAATAGCATAAAAAAAGCAGAAATGCAGGGAGGGAGGTTTCCCTGTTGGAGGACACGATGAAGTCATGCTGCCAGGATAAGAAATAATCTTAAGGAAATGTGAATTTCTTGGTTTGATTTCAGGAGTTTGATGAAGTCCAGGAAATGATGAGAATTTTCTGAGTGCTCTCTTTAAATGGAGGTGGATCAGGGAAGAGGAAGAGCTCCCACATAGCCATCATATTGAGGGGTCCCCATTGCCAGGGGTTGTGGAGGAGGTGTGGGACCATCAAATGAAAGCTGAATGCTAGTGAATAGTTCATAGTTATATATTGCTTCTAAGGTATGTGAAATGGTTTACATTATCTGAATTGTTTTATGGTATCAACACCCTGTCAGGTTTAGAAGGAGAGTATATTAGTATCTACATGGTCAGTAAAGGCTAGGAAATGGAATCCTCCTAAACACAAGGCAAGCAAGGTTCTGCCAAGTTAAACACTGGTATTTAAATTAATTGTAGAGGGGAACAGCAAACTAAACTTAATTCTACTACCTTAAGTGCTTTAGTTTATTCTTATGTAAACTTGCATTTCTTCTTACATTTTTGATGATCGATGGAATTACACGTTTATGTATTGTTTTCTGACATATATATGAATCCTACCCTGTTGCTACCATTGTAAAGTGATACTAGACTAATAGGTTTTTGAAGGTAAAGCTCCATACATAAAAAGTGAAGATTAAAGGTATTGGAAAATATTCTAGTCTAATATGTAAAATATTTTCCAAGTTTCCCAAAGTCAGTATTTTCCTAATTTTAGAGGCAATTATAAATTACTAGGATAAACACTTATTTGTAAGGTTCTTTATTAGACATTGAAAATACTGAGAAAAGATCAGTTCCTGCTTTTGAAGAGGTTACCTTGTACTAAGGATGGAGTAGGAAAGAAAAACATTATGGCTATAAGTAAATAAGAAACAATTTGGGGGAAGTTGGGTTGTAACTTGGAATACTTGGTGTGGAAGGGACTTAGCTTAAAAGAACTTCGGATTCCAGAAGATAGAAATAAGAAGTATGGAGAATGCATTTCAGGCTCACCAGGCAGCCTGGGATAGGGCTTGGAGGTAGGAGATGGAATGGACCTATATTAGGAACATTGAATAAGCCAGTGTAATTGGAATGTACAGTGAAAAAATATGAAGTAAATGTGGAAATATAGTCTGTCCTCAAATTTCTCGATCACCTCTCTGCAACTCTTAACACTATTAAGCATTTTCTTCCCGGACACTTCTTCCTCTCAGTTGTTATTATATTACTCTGATTCTCCTACTTGTCTTAACAGTATTTTATCAATGTCTTTTGCTGTATCTTTATATCATGTGCACAAACTTGAGTGTCCCTCCAGGATCTGTTCTGAGCCTTCTCTTTCTCTATGCTATCACACTTTCCCATCGGTTCAACTATCCTCTCTATGCAGATAATTTTCTATATCCTACCTTAATCTTTCTCTCTGTTACTTGGAGAACTAACTGCCTTTTCAGCAAATTGGTTGAATAGACATCACAAAATCAAATTTCCAAAATAGAACTCACCATCTCCTTCCCCAGTCTTCCTATTTCTGTGGAGAACATCTCCTTATCCATCAATGCTTGCACTTACTTTACCTACTTTACTTGTTCAGTCTCTTGTCAAATTGTATTGATCTTCACAGCACCTGTTGTTTTTGTTTGCTTCTCTCTACCCACACAGCCACCACCCCATGCAAGTCTTCAGCTCTGGTCTGCTTCATCTCCATAATTTGCTGGTTGATCTCTCTGTGACTCAGTCTCCCCACTCCAATTTATCGTCCACTCAAGCTGTCTTAAGTGAATTTACCAAAAAGTAAATTCTACTTCTGTATCTATCTAAAAAGCTTTATTGTACTCCTAGACTAGAATGCTCTCCCTCCTTATCTCTGCATTCTCCCTTCCCTTAAGACTCAACTCTACGTATCTCCGGGAGGCCTTTCCCTGTTAATCCCTCTGGCTAGTCCTTTCCCCCAGTATATCTTTCTTGACATTTCATATGATGTATAACATTGTATATTATACATACATAGTTAATTTTGTCTCCTCTGTTATAATGTGAACTTCTTGAGAATAGGAACTTTTTTTTTTGTTTTCTTTTGTATCACCATGTCTTAGTATAGTGCTAGCCACATAGTAAGCACTTAAATGCTTGATTTCTGAATCAAACCTGTATAGGAGTCATATTATGAAGAACTTTAAAATGCTTTTTAGAGGACTTTGTATTTTATGTTAGAGGAATTGGTGAGCACTTGTTAGCTCTATGAACTATGGATTAGGGAGGAGAGAGTTTGGAAGTTTAGAAGTTAGACCTGTTAGGAGGCTATTGTAGTTGTCTTTGCTTCTCTTGGTAAAATCAAGTACTGAAAAAGCTGGAAGATGTGATTACCTAATAAATATTTGATATATTTGAAAGATTGAAGAGAATAACAGAAATGCCGCAAGATTTAAGAAAGGACAAATATATATATATATATATATATATTTTAAGGGGAAAAGGAAGATCAATCTGAAAATTGCCATTGAGTTTGGTTGTTGGGAAAGTTCTAAAATAGAGCATTGAAGAGATGATTGGTAGAACCAATATCTAAGCAAGTGAATATGAAGTAAAAGAATAAATCTAGCTCTCATTCTGTTTTGACAAGATTGTTTAACAAGTAGATGAGGAACATACTGTTGATAAGGTTTATGGAAACTTTAGTAAAACTTTTGATAAGACTTTTGGAGAAGACAAAGAAATACGAATTAATAACATTTTTACAGAACTGGCTTTATAGGCAATTCATTTGCTAAATAAGTTTTCCATCAGTTTGCATATGATTATCATTTCTCTAGTTAGTCAATTCCATTGATCTTCTGTTGCTTCTAGAATAAAATATAGCCTCTATTCCTTAGTTTTAAAGGCCTTTACAACTTCTCTTTGTACCTTAATGTGTCCAGAATAAAACTCATCTTTTCCTTCAAATCCCTCTCTTCTTCCTGACTCTCTACTACTATTGAGGCTACCACCCTTTTCCCAGTCACTCAGGCTCTAGTCATCCAGGCTTTGAACCTTCCAGGCAGCTAGGTGTGGCAGTGGATAAAACTTTGAATTTGGACTCGGGAAGTTCTCAGTTTAATACAGCCTCACTTACTATCTGAATTACGAAGAGCAGGAGATTTAACTTCTTTTGCCTCAGTTTCCACATTTCATGTAAAATGAGGCTAATAATGCATTCATTTCCCAGGGTTGTTGTAAGATAAATTTATAAAGTTTGAAATGCTATGGAAATGTTAGCTGCTGTTAATCTCTACTCATTCTCACCTCCCTCTCTGCCTTATCCAATCACTTGTCAAGACCTGTGGTTTTGTCTCCTACCTTCCTTTCCGAACACTGCTACTAACCTAATAGAGACCCTCATCACCTGTCTGGACAATTGCAGTAGTTGGTTTCCCTGTCTCAAGTCTCTCCCCACTTCATTCAGTTCATCTTGCATTTAGCTGTCAAATTGATTTTCCTTAAAGCACAAATCTCATCTCAACATTCCCTTCCCTGTTCGATTCAATCCGTGGTATTCTTTATCTTTTAAAGTCCTCCATAACCTGACCCTTTTTTACCTTTCTAGTCGTCTAGTGCTTTCTTCTTTCAAACTGTGAATCTGTGATCTGGCCTCTTTGTTATTCTTTGATCATTACACTCCATTTCCAAACTCTGCATTTACTGCCTTTTGTGTCTGAAACATTCTCATTCCTCATCTCTACCTCCAAGAATCTCTTTATACATTCAGGATGCAGTTCAGATATTAACTTTTTTTATGTGAAGCTTTTCCTGATCAATTTGTTAACACCTTCTTTCTCAGACTGTCTTGTATTAAACTAATTTGTATTTACTTTTTTTTAATATAATACTTAATATAATTATGTCATATTTACATAGACTTTTGTTTTTGACTTGCATGTTAGATTGCAAGCTTTTTAAAAAATAGGCATTTTTGGGGCAGCTAGGTGGCACAGTGGATAGAGCACCAGCCCTGAATTCAGGAGGAGCTGAGTTCAAATTTGGCCTCAGACACTTAACACTTAGCTGTGTAACCCTGGGCAAGTCACTTAACCCCAATTGCCTCAGCAAAAAAAAAAAAAAAAAAGCATTTCTTTTTTTGTTCTTTGTATTTGTGTCCTCAGCATTTATTTGTTAATAAGAACTTGCTGATTGTTTTTTGGGAGTACTTTGAAAAGACCATAGATAACACGCTCATTAAATTTTCATATGACACAAAGCTGTGAGGAATGTCAGGATTCAAAAAGATATTTACAGGTTAGAGATTGAGCTGCATCCAGTAAAATGAAATTCAATGAGAGAAATTTTTGTTAAGTCTTGACAGTTGGGTACAAAAATCAAAAACTAACTTCAGTATAAGATGGGGAGGAGAGGAGGCATGATTAGATTATTTGAAAAAGACCTGGAAGTTTTAGTGGGTAGCAGGTAACTCAGAATGTCAGTAATGTGAAGTGGTAATTACTTAAGAAGATAATTAATGAGTTGCTTCTAGAGAAATGTAGCTTCAGGGAACAAACAGGAAGATGATAGTCCCACTGTACTTTCCCCTCATCAGACCTCATCTGAGTATTGTGTTCATTTCTTGACACTGCAGTTCCAGAACACTTTGATAAACTGGAGGGTATCCAGAGAAAGGCAACCAGCATGGTGGGGAATATCATTTGAGACTCAGTTGAAGAAATTGGGCTTGTTTTGCTGAGGATACATGTAATAGTTTATAGCAATCTTCAAGTATTTAAAGGGCTGTTGTTTGGAAGAGAGATTGGACTTCTCTGTTTCATTCTAGAAGGTAATAAATAGAAATTGTGAAGAAACCAATTTAAGCTTAATATTAGGGAAAGTTTCCTAACAATTAGCTGTCCATAAGTGAAATGGACACTTTCTCAAGAGGGAATGAGTTTCCAGTCCTGGGAGGTCTTCAAGGAGAGACTGAAAGACATTTTCATGCTTGAATTTGGCTAGAAGGCTCCTGAGGGTCTGAACCAAACAAGTGACTGAGTGGAGGAAAAGGAGAAGGATGAAAGAGGTATGGAAGTAGAATCAACCAAACTTGGCAATTGATAGAGAAGAGGAAGGATTTTGACTCTCAAGTTTATGAATTTGAAGAATGGTGATCTTCTGCTGAGAACAACAGAAAATGAGAATTTTAGAGAGCTGCTTTATGAGGTAACTATGTTGGTCATATTGCATTGTTTGCAGGACAGCAGGAAATTGAGAAAAGTAGAGAGGCCAATAATAACTAAGGGAGAAGTCAGATTTTCTGGCTCAAGAGTTGAAAGCATAAGAGAGGTGTTTACTATGTATGAGGGTAATTAAGATTCTTAATACCTGTATCAGCTCTAGCAAGTTAGGCAAAAACCTTTTATGTGTCTCAGGATTTTTTGAAGTCATACATGTAACTTGATGGAAACACATCTCTCTGGTATTAAAGTGAATTAACAGTTATTTTCCTCCTTAATTGAACCCCTGGTTATCTGGATAGATTGAAGCCCCTATAGAACAAGAAAATGGATAATGGGGGATATTTAAAATTTTTAAATTTGATTCAATATTGTATTTAGTGCTTTCCCTTCTTGTTCACGTTCTTAGGTTTTTTCTTGACCTGAGTTTATTGCACAGGCTCAAACAAAGTTGACATTTCCTTTAGTTTTTGTTGTTGTTGTTGTTGTTTTCACCCTTTCTGTATACCAGTATCTTGGGAAGGAAATTGGTTTTAAAATGTTTTTCTATTATTTGACTAGGATGTTATTTAATATTAGTAATATTTGGTTACTCATCCACTTAAATTTAGTGACCATGTATTGCAGTGGCCTTGAGACTAGTTAGGTGAATTTAATTCCCAATCACAGACCACACATGAAATTAATTTGACTTCTCAAGGAAAAGAACACCATCTAGTAATTGACTATATCAAAATGTGATCTGTATTGAGATTAGTCTTGATAGATTATGTCATTAAGTTTTCCTCTTAAGGCTTAGGATGGTTTGAAGAGTAGGTTTACTTTGATTTACTCAGATGCTTATATATTAGTTTTTATATTCAGTCAATAAGTATTATATGCATACTCTGTGCCAAGCATTATGCTAGAGTAAAGAATGTAAAGATAAACAGCAAATAGTCCTTGTCCCCTAAGAGTTTGCCCCCTATCCAGGGGGACAACTTAGATATTTAGAAATATAGACAAGGAACTTTTTAGAAGGGAAAGCACTAAGAACTGAGATCAGAAAGGCTGTTGTTTGTGCATTGTCCTGAAAGAGGACAACAACATCAGACAGGTGATGCCATGACATGCAAGTGAATTGGATTTAAGTGAGAGGGGGCTATGGAAGGTCACCTGCCTCACTTTCCCCTCCAGAGCCATTTGGGTCCAATGGCAAGATATAGATCAAGATGATTTTATTATGCTGACACATGGTACTTGAGATGACCTTTGAAGGATGTGGAGAATTCAAACATGTCAAATGATATCTCATTCGTGTATGACTTTTTCTTAAATGGAGAGATTTAAAAAAAAAAAAAAAAAGGCAGTGAATGGCTGTGTTCTGCTTAGTATAGTAGACATTATGAAGAAATAAAAGGAAGACCCCTATCTAACATGTTGAGAATATGCCTTTACAGGACATTGGAATGTGGACAAGAGCAGCAGAAAATGAACAGGTATAAATAGATGCTTGGGGAAAAGGTCCACATGGGGGGGGATACAGGGTAACAGTGACTTTGAAGAGGCTTGAGGAGGATATAAAGATAAATATGACTAGTTCTTTCCACAAGGATGTTGTAAAATATTCCTTGATTTTAGAAAAGCAAATAACTTATACAAAATAGATGATAAATGAATGAGAGGCAAATTTCAAAGTTCTGTGAGAATTCACAGTAGAGAGAAGACAGGCCCTTTCAAGCAAAGGCAGCATTGTGTTTAACCAGAAAAGGCAAGCATTTGCAGTTGGTTTTGAAGAAAGTAGAATTTCAGCAGTTAGATTTGGGGAGAGAGGGGTGTTAAGGAAGCTGTATGTTAAAGAGGTAGGGAGGCTTGGAAGAAGTTTTTTTTAACAAAGCATGGAATAATATGAAAAATTAGAAAAAATGGGTTGAATCCAAATTATGGAGGGTTTTGGATGTCCCCTTTAGGGGTCTATATTATTTTCCTTAGGTCAAAATGAAGAATCCATTGAAAATTTTTATTATTTGAGAATTGTGCATTAGAAAATTGTAGAGGAGTGAGACTAGAAAGAAGACATGCAATCTCTTAGTGTAGTCTTCTTGTTGAGTCATTCAGTTGTCTCAGGTTGTACATGTCCTCATGGAACTTTTTGTCCATGAATTTTTTTTTTGGGGGGGGGCAAAGATATTGGAGTGGTTTGCCATTTCCTTCTCCTATGTGTCTCATTTCACAAATGAACAAATGCGGCGAGGAGGGGTTAAATGACTTACCCAGGGTCACACAGCTAGTAAGTATCTGAAGTCAGATTTAAACTCAACTTCCTGGTTGCAAGCAGTGCACAGTGTGCCACTATCCACTGCACGTGTGGCTAATGAAGAACTTACCAGGGACTGATGGTTGCAATGAGAATGGAACAGAAGGAGAGGAGGGGGAGAAAAGGGAGGAAAAAAGAGTGAGTGAGAAAGAAAATTGTAGAGAAGAATGGAGGAAGTATAAAATATTTTGGATCTTGGTGACCAGGAGAATCAGTGGCTCTATTCACAGAGTGAGGAGGAATAGATTTAGAGGATGGAGAGGGTAGTTTTGAACATTTTAAATTGAGTAGTTTTTGAATATATAAACTTAAAAAATGTTTTTTTCCCCCTTTTCCTTCAGGAGGAGTCTGAAGATTTAAGAGTTTTAGGAAAACTACATAAGAGGAAGATGGGATTCAAAAAAGAAACTTAAAAAAGAGTTTAGAGCCATAGAAGAATGAGGAAGGAAGTGGTCAACAGTGTGAAATATTGCAAAGAAAGTGGATATGTGAATTAATCCAGCCATTCTGAAAAACAATTTGGAATTCTTTTGATTCAGAACACATGCAGGGTACCCCAGAATCCATATATACCAGGAAACAGATTTCATGTGTACCAGAATATTAATAATAGACCTTTTTGGGGTAGTAAAGTGGAAAAAAATGGAAATGACTGAAATAAGTTGTGGTATATGAATGTAGTAGAATATTACTGTGGTAAGAAATGACATCCCCTAGTGCCTCCCTATTGTTTTCAGGAGCAAATATAAAATTCTCTGGCATTCAAAACTCCTTTATTTTTATACTTATCATGCTGTACAAGAACAGTCAGATCAAAGAGAAAAAAAAATGAGAGAAAAAAGCAAACAAACGACAACAAAAAAGGTGAAAATACTGTGTTGTGATCCACATTCAGGCCCATAGTCTTCTTTCTTGGTGCAGATGGCTCTCCCGGAATTAGCTCCTCATTGTTGGAAAGAATTACGTCCATCACAGTTGATCATCACGTAATCTTGTTGCTGTGTGCAGTATTCTCTTGGTTCTACTCCCTTCACTTAACATCAGTTCGTATAAGTCTGCTCATCATTTCTTATAGAACTATAATATTCCATAGCATTCATATACCATAATTTATGCAGCTGAGTCCCAACTGGTGGGCATAGATCTAGTTTCCTGTTTCCTGCCACTACAAAAAGGGTTGCTGAAAACATTTCAAAAGTCCTTTATAACCTTGGTGCTTACTACTCCATCTTTCCAGCATTCCTACTTTTGACATTCCCCTCTCCACCATGTACTCTTTGATCCAGTGACACTGATTTCCTTGATATTCCCTAATAAGACCCTCCATCTCATGACTCAGGTTATTCCTTCTCATACCTGGAATGCTCTCCTTCCTTATTCCCATTTTCTGAATTCTTTGACTTCAAGTCCCAATTAAAATTTTACCTTCTGTTAAAAGACTTTCGCAATCTCTCTTAAATACTAGTGCCTTCTGTTAATGATTTTCCCATTTATCCTGTATTTATCTTATTTATACAGAATTTTTTGCTTGTTGTCTCCCTCATTAGATTTGTTAGTACTTCAATACTATCTTTTGCTTTTTCTTTATATCCTCTGTACCCAGCACAGTTCCTTGTATATCTTGGGATGTATGTTCATTGACAGACTGACAAACTTTTAATCCTACTGCAGACTGAAGCAGAACCAGAAATACATCTAACATAATTATCATGTAGTGGATATCCTGCCATCTAGGGGAGGGGTGGGGAGTAGGGGGGAAAAATTTGTAACAGAAAGCTTTGTAAGGATTAATGTTTAGGAATTACCCATACATATTAGTAATAATAAAAAAAAGAACCAGAAATCTAGAAACTGCATTAACATATATGAAAAACTCACATGTGCACACACACACATACAAAAGATTCAATTGTGTGGGCCTGTCTTGGTCCTGAAGAAGTAATGAAAAAATGTACCATCCTTCTTTTAGCTGTATATTGCTTTGAGAGAGAGGCAAGGCCAGGCCAGTAGACAGAACAAGCTGTGGAAGAGAGAGTGGGGACTAAAGTGAAGCTTAGTAGCTAAAGCTTTTGTGAAACAGTGCCCCTTATTTTTGCCATAGGGATCTTTCCCAGAAGGCCTATTTCACCTGGATCCAGTCCTAGCAGGCACCTGTGGCTTCTGTTTTGCCTCTTTGAATTCCAAATGAGCATTGCTTCATAGACACCCAATCCTGGCTGGCCTGTGTGGCCTTCCCTCTAAGATTCCCATGGTGCCCTCACTTGAGCCCATTACCTATACCTTCTGCCCTTTACCCATGCATCAGCTCCATTCAGCCTTCTACTTTTGGCTTCCTTGTTCCTGACTCCTCTCAGGATGCCTCACTCTTATATGTAAGGCTTAGGACTTCTGGCTTTTGTTTTTCTTTCAAACTACCTCCAGTGCTTCAGAGGCTATTTCCAGAACAATTTGTTTCAAATTGCCACTTCTTCCTCCCTATCCAATACTGTAAAGCAAAAAGTGAGGGAATAATCTGTGCTGCCTGTCAGGGATTATATTTGATGAAATCAAATGTGGATGAAAAAATTATGTCCCTGCCCAAAAGGCTAATGTTTGTTCTGCATTGAAAGGCACTACAGCTAGCCCAAGGGCCAATAATAACTTCCTTCTTTACTCTGGTGACATCATGCTATTTTCACATAGACCCATAGGGAGAAGATAATCAATACTGAGCTAAGACTAAAATGTGCTATATTAGGATTGGTTGAAGGGACCAGAGATGTTTAGATTAGGGAAAAGAAGGCTTTGAGGGACCAGATTGGCTTTCTAGAAGTGCTTGTATAGAAGGATTGGACTGTATAGAAAGTTTCAAGATGCAAAACTAGGAGTGATGGGTAGATGTTTCAGAGAGACAAATTTAGACTTTCATTAAAGAAAAACCAACAGTGGGAACAATCCATACATGGAATTGAATCCTTCGTGGGATAATGGAATTCCTTTTTAAAAAATTTTTCAGCACAGACTAGAGATTACTTGCTGGATTTTGTAGAAGGGTTTGTTTTTTTTTTTTTTTGCCCTCCTTCAAGTTGAACAAGATGACCTGAGATTTCTTCATATCCTTGGATTTTATGACACTTTTGGATCCTTGGAGACTTTTCAATCAATTAAGCTAATATATATTAGGTACCTACTGTGTGATGACACCCTGGTAACTGCTGGGGATATGAAGAAATGCAGAACTATTCCTTCTTTTCAAGGAGTACAAGGTTTAATGGGTGAGGAAAACCTCCAAAGGGAGTTATATATAAATAACATACATATGTTATAAGTTGAAGACAATCTCAGAGGAAGGGCTATAGGATTAAAGACGACTGGGAAGAGCTTCTTAGAGAAGAAGGGAATTTAGTTGAAACTTGAAAGAAGCCAAGTTGACTAGAAGACACAAATGAAGAGAGAGAGGAGAGTTCCAGGCATGGATTCAGGCAAGTGAAAAGGCTCAGAAGCAGAATAGTGTTGTTTGGAAGGAACAATAAGGAGGCCAGTGTCATGGGATTGCTGAGTACATGTAGAGAAGTAAGAAACCTGGAAAGGTCTTTTCCATTTGCTAGTAAATTGTTGGGAATAGGATTTTTCTTTTTTAAAGGCAGTTAGGGAGAGGTTTTATAAATCTGAATTATTTACCTTTCATAACTTGGCTGTGGTTCCAAAACTTTGAACTCCCAAGAGGCCAGAAGATTTTATAGTATCTGTCATTAATTTTTAATTGTTAACAATGTTGAAAAGATATCATTGATATGTTGAAAACATATCAAAGATATGTTGAAAAGAACAGAAATCACTAAGAAAAAAAATCATTAGTCAGAAATGCTCATTAAAATACCTTTATTCCCCTCAAATTGGCAAAGATGGAAAAAAGGTAATGTTAAATATTCTGGCAAGGGGCAGCTAGGTGGTGCAGTGGATAGAGCACCAGCCCTGAAGTCAGGAGGATCTGAGTTCAAATGTGGTTTCAGATGCTTAACACTTCCTAGTTGTGTGACCCTGGGCAAGTCACTTAACCTCAATTGCCTCAGCAAAAAAAGAAAGAAAGAAAAAAAAAGAAAATAATTTTGGCAAGACCAGGCACATTAATTCAATGTTGGTAGAGCTGTGGTCCAGCTGTTTTGGAAAAGCCTTTCGAAGTATGCAAGTAGTTATTCCATTGTTTTATACTATTTGATTCGCCTGTCCTAATGGATTAAAGCTCCCAAGAATGATAAGGTAATTTCCCTTATTTCTTCCTTCCCAATTTCTTTTTTTCTTTTTCATTTTTAATTTGAAAAAAAAAAGAAAAAAAGGAAAACAGAAAAGAAATACAAAAGAAAATAAAGCAAAATGAAAGAATATTGTCATGTGCCCTACAGAACATCAGGGAGGATTCAAAAATCTGCTTCTGCTCTCATCTGGTTCCTTCTGGCCTGGGGCTGTAGATCAGCAGCAGAGCTGGGGCCCAAGCCCTTTTCAGTTGAGGTTTGCTCAGTTCTCAACTTGTTGCACTCAAACTGGGACTCCACAAACAGTTCTGGGAGGTGAAAGTCTCTGTGGTTTCTGCTGAGGCTTAAGCTATACCTAGCTAGTCCGGAGTGGTCCCAGCTTGTTGTTTCTGGGATATTAGCCTGGAGGTGTTTTGCATTTCAATCAGATCTTCTCTGCTTGTGCCTGGGGACTCCAAATCTGCCCCAACTTGTCCTTTTCATCCTGAAGAGCAAATTTGTTCTATTTGTGGAGGAAATTGGGAGAGCTTGAAATTTGCCAACCTACTGTACCATCTCCCCAGAATCCTCCCCCCAATTTCATATATGTAAAAATATTGTTTGTAATTACAAACAGTTGGAATCAAGTTGTGTGCTCAGTTGAGAAGTAGCTAAACACATTATGGTATATGAAAGTAATGGCATATTGTTGTCTTTTAATACATAATGCTTTATGAATCATGTTGGGAGAGAAAAATCATAGCAAAAAGGAAAAACCATGAGAGAGGAAAAAAACCAAAAAGAAGTGAGCATAGCATGTGTTGATTTACATTTAGTCTCCATAGCTGTTTTTCTGGATGCAAAGATGGCATTTTCTGTCCAAAGTCAATGGGATTGCTTTGAATCACTGAAACACTGAGAAGGATCAAGTCTTACATAGTTGATCATTGCACATTCTTGCTGTTATTGTGTACAATGTATTCTGATTCAGCTTGTTTCTTTCAGCATCAGTTCATGTAAATCTTTCCAGGCTTTTCTAAAACTAGCTTGTTCAGCATTGTTATAGAAGAACAAAATTCCATTACCTTCTTTTACCACAACTTACTCAGCCATTCCCCAGTTGATGGGCATCTACTCATTTTCCAATTTTTTACCACCACATAAAGAGCTGCTACAAACATTTTTGTACATGTGTGTCCTTTTCCCTCCTTTATGATGCCCTGCTGCCAGAATGGTTGCTGTTCTCTAGAATGGTTGGATCATTTCACAACTCCACCAACAATGCATTAGTGTTCCAGTTTTCCTACATCTCCTCCAACATTTATCATTATCTTTGCCTGCCATTTTAGTCAGAGAGCTGTGAGATGGTACCTCAGAGTTGTTTTAATCTGCATTTCTTTAATCAGTAGTGATTTTTTTATATAACTATATGTGGCTTTAATTTCTTCATCTGAAAATTGTCTGTTCATATTCTTTTTTTATTTTTTAAAGCTTTTTATTTGCAAAACACATGCATGGGTAATTTTTCAACATTGACCCTTGCAAAGCTTTCTTTTACAAATTTTTCCTTCTACCCCCTACCTCATCCCATAAGATGGCAGGAAGTCTAATACATGTTAATTATGTTAAAATACTTGACAAATCAAATATGTGCATACATATTTTTAGAGTTATCTTGATATTTAGATCTGATTTTATTTGTGTGAGAAGTGTTATAAAACAATTATAAAATTGGGTTCATATAGTTCTTGGGTTTCTCTTGGCAGGTAGACCCCCAAGTATTTTATTTTGTCTACAATAATTTCAAGTGGAATTTCTCTTTCTATTTCTTGATGATGGACTTTGTCAGTAATATATAGAAATGCTGATGATTTGTATGGGTTTATTTTATATCCTACAACTTTGTTAAAGCTGCGAATTGTTTACAGTAGATTTTTGGATAATTCTATAGGATTCTTTAAATATATCATCATATCATCTGCAAAGTGATGGTTTTATTTCTTCGTTGCCTATTCTGATTTCTTTTTCTTATTGCGCTAAACCCAACATTACTAGTACAGTGTTGAATAATAATGGTGATAATGGGCATCCTTGTTTCATCTCATATTGTTGTCTTAAGGTTCATTGAATATGAAGAATTCAGAGACATAAAGAAAAGAATAAAGAAAGCAATTTTAACATGATATATACAAAAACATAAATGAAGACAACTCTAAAAAAAAATGAAACCCAGGTTAGCTACACTGGAGATATAGTGATTCTGAATTGTTAATTTTTACATCCTTTCTGTTAATAGTAAGCAGCAAAAATGGAAAATGGCATGCTATCAATTATAATTTCTCTGTTAGGGGATTTTGGTTTAACTTTTTCAGGAATGTATTTTGTAGGAAGTGGGATATTGAATATTTGGGAAATGTATAGATTTTTAAAAGATCAGTAAAATAATTCCTATTAAAACATACATTTCAGGGAGGAAACAATGCTGGCCATACAGTTGTTGTGGATTCTGTGGAGTATGATTTTCATCTCCTACCAAGTGGGATCATCAATCCAAATGTCACTGCGTTCATTGGTAAATATGTAGTGTTGTCCTAACAATTGGATGGTTAATTTTCTACTTTAAATGTTCAGAATAATGATTCTGTACTTGTCTTTTGATCTCTTGTGGAATTTGATCATGATACTGATCATTAAGTCAAGACCTAGTTTTGTTCCTTAGTTTTATTTTCATAAAGACCATGAGTAGTATCTTTGGAATGCTATTTGTACCTGATTATAATCCTATAAGTTAATTCTTCCTTATGACATAAAAAAAGGATGTAGGGATCCCTTTAAGGTAAGTATTGGGTTTGTTTGTAATAAGTTTCCCCCCTCCAAGATAAAAGAAAGAAATTTTAGAGTAGAAATGAACCTTAGAGGAAACTTAGTTCAATCCCCTTTTAGATTCATAAATGAGAACTATACCCAGAAAAGTTAAGTGATTTGTTCAAAGGTCACTTCATCTTTTTTTCTTTTAGTTTTTTTAAGATATAGAAGAATTTGTGCTGAAGGTTTTGTTTGCAACAGTCAGATTTTCTGAGTGGGGAAAGGGAGGAGGGAAGAGTGGTGGAAGAGAAACTTTGGGGAGAGGGTTTTCTTTTAATAGAAAAGGAAAGAAGAGTCCTTGCAACATAGGATCTTGACATTTAGAAAGTAAAGGTAACTAATTTTTGCTTGCTTGTTACAACTTTACCCTGTTGTAAGATTATTTTTCCCTTGCCATGGTCTAATGAATCAAATTTTGGATTCTTTTAACTTTCTTCCTACCTCTCCTCTTGGTACTATCTCCTACCTCTTTATGACATTTGAAGATCAAGGCCATTAGACTCAAGTTAGTTTGCCTAAAATATCTTTTTTTTAAACCATCTTCTACCAGGTCTTAAACATTGCTCCTTCAGTCTTACTGAAAATTCACCATGATTCCCCTCCACCCCCCTACCCCCCCCCCCCCCAATCAGGATTTGGTGGAAGGGGAAGTATTAATAAGTAGCAGTTAATTCTTTTGGGGGATAAAAGTATATTTAAGCTTTAAGTGTACTTAAATATATTCTAGTTGTTTGAAAATTGGGAATTTATGAGAAGTATATGTAGATTCATAACCAGAATATTTGACTAATTTATTATATAATTCATTCCACTGTCGTGGTTAATCACAGTTTATTCTACTTTTAAAAAATGGCATCTGATATTGACTTGTAATTCAAAGATTTTTGTTCTTTCAGGAAATGGTGTGGTAATTCATCTACCAGGATTATTTGAAGAAGCAGAGAAAAATGTGCAAAAGGGAAAAGGTAAGAATTAGGTCTGTAATAAACTCTATAAAGGTATTTTCCAAGACAACATGCTAGGCAAATTTAACAGTATCTTTTCCCTTAATTGGAATATAACTCTTCATAGTACAAATTTTAAAATTTACCACCTCTTGTATGACTTCACATAGTATAAATAAAAAGACCTATCTTGCAGGGGAAAGAAATCATACATATAGATTCATAAAGTCCTCAGATGTTTCATCATGGATGAACCTTATATTCTCAAAGACTGTGCCAGCTGAGCATTAGCTATGGCAAAGCCTTTTTAAAAAAGTCTTGGCAATAAATAGTTTTTTGAGGACAAGTCCAACTAAGCATAGATGATATTTTAGGAAAGGAAACTGTTTAGGAATGATCAGCAGTGTCAAAAATTGCACAAAAGTCCAGAAGGATGAGGACTAAGAAAAAGTTGTTTGACTAACACATTAACAATTAAGAAATCGTTGATTACCTTGGAGTTTAGTTGTGAACCAAAACTTTGTAGAGCATACTGGCTTGCAGCAAACAGCTTGGGGAAAGATTACCATAAGGAAGCAGTTGATTTGCCCAACATCATATAGGAAGTGCCAGAGGCAGGTTTTGACTTCAGATATTCCTACTCCAGAGCCAATACCACTTATACCATATTGTCTCTGAACCAGAGTACCTAGTATTTAATTAAGAATCTTATGTTTATTTGTGTTCTTTTGACATTGTGCAACTAGTTTGTCTTCCCCAGTAGCACATAAGCCCTTAGGTATAGTGATTGTTTCAAGACCTAAGCAAACCCTAAATTATAGAGAGAGAATCCTTTTCTGATTGTCCCTTTTTAGTAGTTCTTTTTAAAAATTATGTTGTTGTCAATCTTTCCCACCCCTAACTCCCAGTAAGTAGTAGAATGTAAGGCTCCTTGAGAGTAGCTTTTGTATCCCTATTATTTAGCACAGTATTTTTGGAAGCTGCCAAATGATTTGGACTCTTTTTCCTTACTCTTGGCCTTGGCAAAAATTATTTGACCCAACCTCCTCATTTAGCTTTTGAACAGACTGGTATATTTGTATATGTAGGGTTTTTTTTTGGGGGGGGGTGAGGGCGTGGAGAAGAAAGGGGAAGGATTCCAAAAAATGATTTTCAAGATAGGGTCTTTCAGAAACAATAGTAATTTGTGTAAATATGAACGTGTAATATTTAAAAGTCAGCCATTCGTTAGAGTTACTTCTTTAAGGACCTTTTTGGGAAAAGAGACATTTTTTAAAAGAATGCACAAGATTTATCTACTTTTATAGCTCATGTCTGTTTTCTGATGTAACTTACTGGAATAGAGGTTTGGGTTTACTTTCAGATCTTACTTTACTTATCTATAAAATTAAACTGGCCTAGGTGAGATCTAATATTCATTAGTAATTTCATCATTCCATATTTCATTGGTAATTCAAGAATCATCATAAAACAAATGGTTGTTGTAAGTCTGACTTTGTCCTCCTTTTTTGTTGCTTCTAGGTCTTGAAGGTTGGGAAAAAAGGCTTATAATTTCTGACAGAGCTCATATTGGTGAGAAGAATATTATTGCATTTTATTTTGTTTATGTTTCTTAATAAGAAATCCATCTTTTAAAAGCATTTAATAATAATTTGTGCTCTTATTGTTATGACTGGAGATTTAACTTTTCTAACCTTTACACCATGTCTGAGAATGTTTTAAATATCTAACTCTTGATTATCATTGCTAGTAGATTATAAAACTAGCAATAATTATTCAGAATCCCAATATGGAAATCTTAATGTGAAACTTGTGATCATTTGATAAGAACTGAAGTAAATTTTAACTACTGTGGACTATTGAGGTTATTATAGTAACATCTTTAAATTAGCTTGAGAACCCTTTTCAAAATATTTTAGGGGTATTGCACACAATTTGTTGCTTATCTAGAGGTGCTTTTGTATCATCTCCCTAGAAACACTTGATATATCCCATCTGGCACCTGTAATGTCAATTCTGGGTAACCTCTATCATCTGATACTTCGATGCTACTCCTAAATTGCTAGAGGATCATTTGAGAAAGTCATGAAATTGAGTTAATTTGAAACTCACTTATGTCACATAATCTATCCTTATCAACTCCATTTCCTCCATTGCTGCTGTTTTTAACCTACCATGTGTCAAAAATGAGAGTAGAGACTGTTTTTTTTTTTTTTTTTTTTTTTTTTTTTTTTTTTTTTTTTTTTTTTTGCTTTTCATTTCATCCCCAGTGCTTAGCCAAGTGCCTGGAACACAAGAAGCAATAAATGCAAATACTTAATGAGTTGACTTATTGTAGATTAATTAACCTTGTTGGTTATTCATAGAGCAAAACGCTGTGAAATGCCTAATTTTTTTGTTCCTTCGATCTTTTGAAGTACTGTAATCCCTTTCTAGAATTATAGGATTGGAAAGGAATCAAAACTATTTCTGGATAACACTAAACAGAAAGGAAATTTTGTAAGATTTCTTAGAATTCGGTATCCCCTTACAGTATTTACTATAAATGTCTGGGGGGAAAAAATGGGAAGATGTTGGGATCTCGTTACTCAATATGAAATAAGAATGATATGGCAATCAAAAATGCTATTGAAATGCTGGACTATTTTTAATTATATTGACTATATTTTCTTGGAGTAATGAAGTGATAGTCCTATGTCCTTCCTTGTGGTCAGACCACATCTGGATTATTGTTTTCAGTTCTGGAGGCTATAATTCAGTAAGTAGGAGTGTGTACAGATGAGGGCACTTAGAGAAAAGTCCTTTAGTTCCATGTCATATCTGAGGGCATATTGAAGATACTGGGATTGGAAAAGAGTGTTTATCCTAAAAAAGAGAAGACTTGTTGATGGTGACAATGTTAGGTGTCACCATAAAATTTAATATGTAATAGCTTAAATGTATTAAGATTTCAAATTCAATAATTTGAAAGATTTTCATGCCAGAAAAGATGTGTTAGATTGCTTTTGTTTTATCACAGAAGGCAAAAGCAAGAAGTGTGTTGCTGAGAGGTGCGAATTTAGACTTGATAAAAGACTTTGCAGAAGTGAAAATAGGCTACTTGGAAAAGGTAGAAGGCTTCTCAGTTTTTAAGCATGGTTGCAAGCATAGATTGGGTGACTCTTCTGGGGCATATGTAAAGATTTGTTTTCGTATATAGTTGGCCTCTGAGGTTCCTACAAACTCTAAAATTCTGTGTTGCTGCCAGCAATAAAATGCTGACCTTCAAAAGATGGGTCTTAGGATTCTTCCTGTCTCTTTTTTTTCTTCCTTTCCCCATGTCCTGCATTATGTAAAAATCACTTTGTAGATGTCTACAGAATGGTCCATTCACATAAAGCTAGAACTGTGTGTATGTAAAAGCATTCTGAGAAATAGTCTCTAAATTTTATCATACTGCTGATGAAGATCCATGATACAAAAAGTTGAATTTTTGCTCTAGAGAATTTTTTTTTTTAATATGCCAACTATGTAGTATAAGCAATTGCTTACCATTGTGAATTGGTGAGCCAAATCAGCACACTCAAGACACTACTGGGAGAGAATTTACTGAAATATGATAGTGTTTCCAATATAATACTGTTTGCTTCATAGCAATATCGGCCATCAATGTTAAGTTTTTAACTATATTTCTAAAGAGCTCAGAGTTTTAATAAATTATACAACCGAGAATTAACTAACTAGGTGATTTCATTTGCCTCAATAAAGAATTCTAAAGAAAAAAAAAAGATTTCTACTCTCCCATATAGTTTCTTCTTTACCTTAGCAACTAAATAAAGACTGATTTAGGGAAAGAGCTTTGATTTCATTGATAAAAGAAACCTGAGGGAGGAATTCTTCCCTACAAATACATGTTACCATTTTCTTAATTTTCAGGATTTTAGAGTTTCCTGATTGACTGAGAGATGAAGCTACTTGCTTGGGTCATACAACTAGTATGTCAGATGTACCTGAACACAGGTCCTTCTGGCTTACAGACTGATGTAGAGATAGATGTTTTGTATCTTGCTTATATTCCTTGTCTAGAGCCTACAATTTGAAGTAATTTTTGGTTATTGGCTTGTTCTTATTAGGGACTGTATCTTTTGTATTTCTTTTACCTTTGTATACATCTGGTGCCTAGTTAACACAGTGGGTACGTAGAAAATAATATCTTATTATTTCCTAGGGATTGCCTTCTTTGCTAATAAATTACAGTGGACTATATTACTTTAGAGAACTGGACTGAAGTCATGTTTTACTTGATACCCTAAATTAATGCCTCATAACTTGTCATCTTTGTTCTAGGATGAATTATAGTTTTAAAATTGCATTTGAAATTAAAAGCTGTAGGTAGATAATGAAAACAGTTAATTTAATTTTTATTTTATTCAGTGTGTGCGTGTGAATCACGTCACAAAAGAGTCATAAGCACCAAATGAATGCAGTATTTGGTAATCATATTGGGGATTTGGGGATCATACTAATATTTAAGATGCTTGTTTTGCTTTAGATTTTAAGTATAAGTGATGTTAATATTAGTCAGATTTTTCCAGTTTAAGCTTGAATGTCTATATTACCTCATTTCTTCATTTCCCCAAGAATCAAGATAATAGGCTTTCTATGTTAAATTTTAAATCCTATTAATGTAGGATATATTCTCTTTTCCCCTCATAAATGTCCAGAGACCTTTTAAAAATGGTTAAATATTAATTGAACAGATAAAAAAAACGAATCCTTTAAGAAAGTTTGAGGAGAGTTGATGAAAATTAAATTCTTGAGATTTCCTGCAAAATCTTTGGGAACCTGAGTTTGAATATAAAATATTGGAATAATGAAGAAACATCGACTAAACAGATACCAAAAGCATCCTTGCTAAGAAAAAGGAAATTGATGGGGATAATCTCTTTGTTTTGGTGTTCCATTAAATTCATAGCAGGATCACAGGTCTTGGAGTTAGAGTATCTGGATTCAAATTCTGACTGCTGTATTACAGTTGTTTGACTTGGGCAAGTTACAAACTTGGGTTCAGTTTCTTGACTGGTAAAATATGGCCAATATTTATACTATGTATTTCACAGTTTTCACAATCCCCACAGTTTGGGGATTGAATAAGGCAGTGTATTTAAGGTGTGTGTGTAAATGACTAAATATTCAATTTAGAAAATAGAAAAAAAAGATAGTCAATTTAGAAAATTGTATAGAAGTTTGTAACTAGTAGTCAACAGCCCACAAATGCATGAAATATCTGCAAAATGAAAGGTCTTTTGAAAATCTTTGTAGAGATTTAGATATTTGGGGTTGTAAATTATTTCATTTGTATCTTAAAAGCATCATCTTATTTCAGTGTGTTATAGCTTGGTTGCTTCCTGAATTAACTGGTTTCATTATTGAAGCTTAATTTTTGGTAGGGAGAGGTGTTGTTTAGTTCTCCTGTGAATTGTAAAATTTACAGCAAGGACTCTTTGTTTCATCTTCAAATCTTTTAGTGCTAAACTTGTAATAGTTAACATTCTTTAAATTTTTAAAACCTAATTTGTATAAGTAGTATTTTTGAAAACTTAAATGTTAGTACCTAAATCTTAATTTCTAAATTAAATTTCCTTAAAGTTCAGAATTTTAACTTTTGTATATGCATCTGATTGGAAAAAGCTAAAGTTTAGTATAGAAAGTTATCTCATGTTTAAAAAAAAAAAAAAGGAAGCCCAAGGCCTTTATTATATAGTTATTATAATTTTCATGTATAAATCTTTATTCACAGGAATGATTGGGGTTCACAAGCCAGAAGAGGTCACCAATAACAACTGTCTTATTTTGTTGTGTCAAATTTTTAAATATTTTGTTTGTTTATTTATTTATTAATCGAAATAGTCCATGGTCAGTCAGTATAACTTAGCCATCGTAAGAACAGATTATTGTTATTATTATTAAAATTTCTTGGAATTGAGTGAGCCTAGAGAGCTCTTTGGAATAAGAGCTTATAATATATGCTAAAGAAAGGGCAGATATAAGCAGCAATAATAGAAGAGATTAGCGAATGTTGGTATTTTTTTCTCTCCTAGACATACAGCCCAGAAATTAGGCAGCAGCTTCCCAAACCCAGATGGACTGTACATTAGATAGTTATAGTTGGAGGCTACCTTTCACATCAACCCTCTGCATCTGTAGGTGGTTGAATTCCATACTGGAGTAGCAAAGTACATTATTGCTATATAGGAATGGTGAGACCAGGTGCATGGGAAAACCTTCTTTAGTACTGCTGAATTTTGTGTTGATGGGTCAGAAAGCCACATCACACCTACCTATCTCTGGTTCTAGGGTACTTATATTTTTATGATTAAATTTAAATACAGGTGGTTTCCTGGGAAGGGTTCCAGGAACCCTTAAAATCTAAAGCAAAACAAGCAAAAAGCCTATGCTTAGCCTCACCAGACACAAATGTTAACGCTCCCCAGCTTTAGAGCTATGCTAGTACAGTCACCTGAGTTCTAATACTTGACTAGCAATCATTCTGAACCACATATGAAGGACTGTTTTGTTTTCATGCTCTGGTTTGTTCCTTTACTGTTTCTTTTTTCTCATTTCTTCTCACTTTGGAGGGATTAGGGTAGATAAAGAGTATTTTCAATATTAATGACGTATGTTAATTTTGAATAATGTGTTCCTGTTGATCAGTTCTGATTACATTGTTTCACTACTGTGTGATATCAAAAAAAAATAAAAAATTTTTTTTGCTTTTATAAGTGTCTGTTTTTCTTTTGTTGTCTAAAGTTTCTTATGATCAGAGAAGGAACAAGTTATCAACAAGTCATAATTGTATAAGTACTTCAGTGGAGAAATAGGTAGACTAATTATCTAGATAAAATTAGTAATCCCTCTGCCAAAACTGGCAGAAAAAAAATTTTTTTTTTCTTCTGTGTCCTCTTAAACTTGACCAGTAGAATGGGGATTTCTACAAATTTTTATTATGGCATAAAATCATACCTTTATCACTTTACATTTCAGAAGAAATTTGGGGGCCAGCTAGGTGGTGCAGTGGATTGAGCACCAGCCCTGAAGTCAGGAGGACCTGAATTCAAATTTGGCATCAAACACTTAACACTTCCTAGCTGTATGACCCTGGGCAAGTCACTTAACCCCAATTCCCGGGGGGAGGAGGGAAGAAATTTGAAATAAATCATCCGAAGGAATCATGAATTGTAAAGGTTTCTAGGATCTAATCTAATCTTATGAAAAAAGACAGCCTAATTCTTAGACTTGAGAGGAACCTGAATCTTGAGAGAATTTATTTGAACCTTTACTCAGAGAAGCAAAGCCTTTTAATACATTGTTCAGAAATACTAATCCTGCCTTTGGTTGAATACCTTTATTAAAATGAAACTCGCTATTTTGAAAAATTATGAAAAGCTTCTATTTAACAGCTTGAATTATGCATTTTTTGTAATCCTAAACAAGTTGTTACTCTTATTTTATGAATAAGAAAACTGTGAAGTTGTTACTTGTCTAGGGTCTCCCAGCTAGTAGGTTCAGTGAAAGCTGCAACTCAGACTGTCCTTTTTTTCCTAGACCCAATAAGCGTTCTTTCTAGTTGCCTCTGTCATGTCATTGGCCAACTCTTGTTAGAAAGCTCTTCCACATGACAATCTTTTTAAAAAATTTGAAGACAACAGTTGTGGTTAGTTGGAGCTGTGTATTGAGTGGGGGGGCATATTGGAGACAAGATACAATGATTGAGTAGAAAAAAAATGATTTGGAATAAAAAAAATGAACCCCAGAAACAAACCCTAGGCCCACAACTGTACCTGAAAAATAATTTCCTGTAAATATACTCAACAAGTTAATCTAACTTTTGTTTGAAGATCTGAAGTGAAGAGGAATCCACTTTGTTATGGAGCAATCCATTCTCCTTTTAGATAGCTTTAATGACTATTTTTTCCACAATTTAAGCCAAAATATGCTGCTTTGCAACTTCTGTGATGAGAATGGACAAAGGGTCATATTCCAGATATGCTCTGACTAGCATAGTCAGTTCTATAAACATCACCCCACTTCTTTTATAATTTTTTTTCTACAGTTCTTTTCATTAAAATCTAAACTTCTCAGTTTTGTTGGCTTTTATGTTACCTTGTTGACTCATTTGGTATTTACTCCATTTAAATCCATGGGTCTTTTTTCAGATAAAACTCATCTAATCATGCCTCCTCCATCTTATATTTAGTTGATTTTATACCTTTATCTCTATTAATTAACTTCAACTTTTTTGATAATTGTTTGGGCTGTTTATCCTCAAATTTTTGAATCCTGACTCATGCATGTGGTTTAGTTTGTTAGCTATGGTACCTGCTGGCCTTTGTGTCATTTGTAATTCTGTTAAGTATTCCTTTATTTGTAACATTGATAAAAATATTAAAAAAGTGTAAGGTCAAACATGATTCCACGAGGTACCTCTTTAGAAGACTTCCAAGGCGATTACAAGTAACAAGCATTATATTAAATACTTGCTGTTGGGCCAGTCACTATTACTGAGTACTGTAGATGCAAAGAAAGGCAAAAACAGTTCTTGCCTTCAAAGAGCTTACATTCTAACAGGAGAGACAAAATGTAAGTTAGTAGGTAGTATATACAAGGTATACACAGTAGATGCAAGGCAATCTTTGAGGTAAAAGATTTTTACATTTGGGAGAAGGGAGATGGACCAAGTAAAGTTTTCTGCAGAAGATAACATTTGAGTTTAATTTTGAATGAAGCCCAGGTGTTCTAACACGTAGAAATGAGAAAAAAGTGTTCTTAGTATGAAAAATAGGCAGTGTAAAGGCTTGGGGAAGAAAGGGGAGGGAATATACTTTTGGAGTCTTAGAATCATTAGCAGCTATATTTTGGATTTCTCATTCAAATTGTGACAAGTCATCAAACCGTTACTATCATCTAGCTTACAACTCTGTGTCTTTTCCACAAGATTTGCATGAGTAATGTTTTTTTTTTCTTTCAAATGTTTTACTAAAACCTGGATCTATCCCAATCTATCTAATAATTTTGTTTTTTAAAAAATGAAGTTAATGTTCTTTGTGAAGCCTCTTTGTAATCTCTAGTTACTTTTCTAGACAGATATTCATTAACTGAACAAGCATAAGTTTCTTCACTTTAAATACTATGTATATCCTCCCTAACCTGTTTTTCAAATAACAGGATTTCCAGAGCCATCTTGGGTTTTTTCCTTGAGATGCCACTTTTTCAGTGTGGTACCCTAAACTGAGTAATAATATTCATGATGTGATCTCATCAGTACATAAAATATAATAGGATTATCAACTATTTTGTTCTGCGCATTGCAATAGTTATATTAGCTTAAGTGTGAGTTTTTGTCGTTCATATAGTTCATCAGCTTATTCTTTTTCTTTACAACTATTAAGCCATATTTTCAACCATCATATACTTTTGGAACTGATTTTTTTTGTTTGTTTTATTTTTGTTTTGTTTTGTTTTGTTAAACTTGCCAAGGTGCTTTTTTAACTTTAGTTTTGTGATTTACTCTTGGGTCACCCAACATTAAATCTGCAGATTTAATAAGTGTGTATCTGTTTTAAGTTGTTGAACAGGTTACTCATAGTATACCACTATAACATCTACACATTGACATTGCTTCATGGATCGTGATTATTCAACCACCTAAGGACTATTTTTATCTAATACACATACTGGTTTTCCCCATAAGTCTTGTACGTAAGACTTTGTTAAATGTTTTACTAAAATCCAAATGTGTTGAATGACAGAAGTAAGACGACTAGTCCTGACTAGTGTTAGTTGAATAAGGTAAACCTTACAACTGAATCCTGCTAGGCTTTCTATATCAGCTTTAACATGTTAATTCCAAATTAAAGAATTTTTTAGATTATACTAACTTATCCTTCTCTCACTTGTCCATGTGGCTTCTGCCTCAAATTTTCCTCTTAGTTTTTCTAATGATTGATCTCGTTTGGAGAAAAGAGTAGCAATATTTTGAAGGGACTCTGCAGATAAACAGTATACCCTTCAAATAGCTATAAAAGTGTGGGGAAATGCATTGGCCTGCCCTTATCTGTGGGTAAGGTATTGTTTTTGGTGTAGGGTACAGACTACCCAAAACTTAAACAGTTTTGAGGTATGTGTATACAAATGCTGTCTCAAAGCCCAATTATTTGAGAAACATCTGTACACATAAGCGTTTAAAGTGGAGAGATAGCTTTTGTATAAATTGGGTTTTCACAGATCAGAAGATGACCTCTTGTTTTTGATTGTTCTAGTGGTACATGAATAACCTGTGTCTCAGTTTCATCCATAATTATGGTTTTCTTTTCCTAGTATTTGACTTCCATCAAGCAGCAGATGGCATTCAAGAACAACAGAGACAGGAGCAAGCTGGAAAGAAGTATGTCCTGTTTCATCAAAAATATAATTTTCTAATTCAAGCATGCCTGTGTGTATGCTATTGTGTAATTAATGATAGTAGTAGACTCAGAGCTAGAAAGACATAGATTCCAGATTGGCAGTGTGACAAGTCACTTCCTGTCAAAGGTTATCAGTCTGTATTAATAAGAGTTTCCTCCTTCGGTTGTTCCTTATAGTAGTGAAGTCACAGGTACAGTCTATGTCCCTGTTTATTTTTTGTTTAAGCATGCATGCATGTGTGTGTGTGTACACGCATGCATACACACATACATACAGAGTCTCATGCCATATATGTGGTGGACTAACCTCATGGAAAAAAAAATTAGATAATTTTTATTTAGTGCTTCTGTTGAATGGTATCAGTAGATTTGTTTATCAAAAACAAATTTAGCTGATAGTTAAAGCAGAAACTAGGCTTATATAAATATTTTTTGTGCTTGCATGTTCGTAAGAACTAAAGAATTAACTTTGTTTTTATTTTGTTAATTTCAAGGAAAAGTCAATTATAAGTTTTCTTATTTGTTTTTAAGTTTGGGTACCACAAAGAAGGGTATTGGCCCAGTTTATTCCTCTAAAGCTTCTCGAAGTGGACTCAGGATGTGTGATCTTGTTTCGGACTTTGATGGCTTCTCTGAGAGGTAACTCGTATTTTATTTAAAATACAGAAAGAAAAACTTATTAATCTAAGGAGTAGCAGGCTAATGACTTTAGGAATGGTATTCTAGTTAAATATTATATTAGTGGACTGCCATTACTGTCTAACTCAGTGGTTCTCAAAGTGTAATCTAGAGAGTCCTGGGAGATCTTTGAAACCCTTTCAGAGGTTCTTAAAATTCAAAATTAGTTTGTTTCTAATATGGTAAGTATCTCTAAATATAACCCATATAAAAACTCTTTCAAGAGATCCTCAGTAATTTTTAATAGCACAGAGAGATATTAAGAGCAAAAGTTTGAGAGCCATTAGTCAAACTGACTCTAAATTTCAAATTGATTTAATGATGTGATGAGGCAATAAATGATAAGGGATAGCCTCCAATGAGGAAGTCCTAGCTTCAAATCCTACCTCTGACATGAGGTAGGTGATTAAGAACAAGTCATTTTTAGCCTTTCAATTCCTCAGCAGTTGCCAGTCTTTTTGGCTCCTCTGTCCTTACCCCATCATTCCCAAAAAGAAGTACCAGCTAGTTTTTTGCTTCTCTCCCTTATTCTCAAGTTTTGTGTGCTAAGAACACACACATGTGCTCATTTTATACCCTCTGATATTTTAAAATCAAATGACAGGAAACCCTAACAGAAATTTATTTGTTTTGCAGGTTCAAAGTTTTAGCTAATCAATATAAATCTATATATCCCACTTTGGAAATTGATATTGAAGGTGAATTACAAAAACTTAAGGTAAAGCTGTGACATTTTTAGCAGTTTTTGCATGTGTACTTAAGGGGCAAGGCTTTCAAATTTTGTTACTTTTTCTTTAAAATACCTGTATTTTAAGAAGTATAAATTTCACTAAAAAAAAAAATTTTTTTGCATACATTTAATAATAACAAAGTTTCTAAAGTTACTTTGGCAACTTTTGGTATTTTACCAACAGTGGCTATAAGAATTATTAATACTCATTCTCATCAATTTATAAGATTGATTTTGTTCCATGAGAACAAAGTACCTATAGAATTCTTGAGTGTTTATTGTGAATAAACTCTTTTTTGTAGAATTAGGGTAGCAATGGTTCCAAACAACTTTGTGGCCAAAGGACTAGATTATGTTATGTTTGAAAAAAGTATTATACTTAAAATCAGGAGACTTCTTGGTTCTGCCAAAGACATTGAGTATCCTTCAAATTGTTCATCCCTTATGTGCTTCAGTATTCTGATCTGCAAAATGAGGGAATTGAAGTGGATTATCTCTTATGGTCCTTAGTGCAAGTAACATGGTATAATTTATCATCCTCCATGTGATATTTGTGTAAAGAAAGGATGGTAAACCCCATTTCTTCTCTCTCTCTGTCTTTTTTTTTTTTTGATAATTTTTTATTTTTGTTAAAAGTTTTTTATTTTCAAAACATATGCAAGGTTAATTTTTTTTTCTACACTGAACCTTGATAAACCTCTTGTTCCAATTTTCCCCCCCTTTCCTCCACCTCCCTCGCCTAAATGGAATGTAATCCAATATATGATAAATCCTACTTCTTGCACTATTCTAGAATCATTCTAGAATCATGTCTAGAGAATTAAAATGTCAATGAATTTTTTCTTTGTTTTCTGTGATGTTTATGAAAAGTAGAGAAGCAGAAAATCACTAGTTCCTTCATCAGGCTTTTATCAAGTTCCTATGTGCCCAGCATTTTTTAATTTCATGGGGAACAAAAGTAGTGGCCTTTTAGGGAATTTTACCGCCCTCAAGTCAGAGGTATAGCATTCATATTCAAATGTGAAATAAGAGGGAAATGTAGTTTACTTGCTATGGGCATTATTAATTTTAGCATTACCAACCACTATCATTACAGCATAAGTTTTGAGGTCACTAAAACCCTTTTTTAATCTGTTTAGAGCATTTTATAACTGGGATTGAATTCTTGACATTGACTTAAGGGTGAGAGAGAGAGTGAGCTGGGAGGCATTTTGTCCAGTTGTTTCAGTTATGTCCAAGTCTTTATGACCCCATTTGGCATTTTCTTGGCAAAGATTCTGGAGTGATTTGTCATTTCCTTCTCCAGCTTATTTTACAGATGAGGAAGCTGAGGCAAACAGGGTTAAATGACTTGCTCAAGTCACAAAGCTAGTAAATGTCTAAAGCTAGGTTTGAACTCAGGTATTCCTGACTATAAATGCTACATTCTATCCATTGTGTCACCTAGCTGCCCCCCAAAAGACTTTGGAGATCATCTATTTCAAAAATTTTACCATTAAGGAAACTGAGGTCCAGAAAAAGTAAATACCTTGCCCGAGATCTTGCAGGTAATAAAAGGCAGAGCTGGAATTTAAATGCAGGTTTTCTGATTACAAAATCCCCTCTTCTTTCCACTAGTTCCATGGTTAAAAGATGGATTAAATTAGTCAACAGTCTTTTGTTAAATAGCTACTGAGGAATACAAAAATTGAAGTAAAATAGTGCTTTCTAGGGAGACAATATGTACATATTCAGGATGGTTTAAATGTCTTAAATGTGTTTTAAACTTTAGGCGCTACAAAATAAATACAAGCTAATGGCAAGGGTCACTAGTGGGAACACTGAGGAAAGCTTCATGGGAAAGTGACACTTGATTGAGTCTTCATGGAAGCAACGAATTCTTAAGAGAAATGAGGAGAGAAATTTAGTCTATATATGGGAGACCGTTAGTGCTTTAATTCCCCCAGCTAAAGGGAGGGGGGAGGAGGGAACAGAATAAGCATTTATGTAGCCAGGAACTGTGCTGAGCTTTATAAATATCTATCTCATTTAAAGCTTAGAGACAGGAAAATGGTATGAAGACCTAAGTGAAAAGACCATTTTGGCTGGATTATAGAATGTGGAAAAAAGAGTAGTATATAGGAAAGGTAGATAGGGGCCAGGTTATAAAGGACTTAATTGCTGAACAGAGGAGTGTATGTTAAATGATGATAGGCTAGCTCAGAGTGGTATAACACATTTGACACTTTTCCATAGCATATTGTCAGTTACTGCTCACCACAGATCTCTTCATATAGTTCTTGAGACTTGGACCTTCCCTTTTCCCCTACCCCTACCTCCATTCTTTTCAAGAATCAACTCAACCCCAAACCAGGATGACAGAGATCACCAGCCTAGTATACCATTTATGAAGTGTGTATAAAGACAGTTCTAAAACATCCTAAGTGAATACAAAAACCCCAAACAAAACCTAAAATCTAAAGGAAATTTATGATTTTGTCATTTTGTATGCTCTTTTCATTGAAGAAAATCAAGGTTTCTTTGTGCCTACCAGTTTCATGAGTTATTTTGACTGAAAATGTGTATGCCATATTCCACTCAAATGAATTTTATGAAAATACTTTTAAGACTTTGTTCTTCTGTTAAACTGGAATTTTGTTACATCAAATATAGGTGGATTTAGATAATAAATAAGTGGTTTTAAGAAATATTTTTATTTTTCATAGTTCATATTCTAAATGGACATTATTTTTGGTAACAATATTTGTTATAGTGGTATTTAGCATGTACACTACACATTCATCTTGAAGAGATGTATAGGGTAAGGAGATAAAATGGGAAAAATGCCATTGGTAGGAGGCTTAGATTTGATGTAGTATGCAATAATCAAAGTTCATTTGTCTTTATGTAGCTTATCAAATAAAAAAAATCATCTTAAAAAGTTGTTTCTTTACATAGGGCTATATGGAAAGGATTAAGCCAATGGTAAGGGATGGTGTTTATTTTCTCTATGAGGCTCTTCATGGCCCTCCAAAGAAAATTTTGGTAGAAGGTGCAAATGCAGCTCTGCTTGATATTGATTTTGGTAAGTGTTTCCATTTATTGAAAACTTTAACAGAGTTGTAAAATGCTTTTGTACTTTTCATTATTAAGTGTTAGCATTTCAAAAAATGACTTCAGTGTGTGTCTACTTAAATGGTAGAAATTATATTTTGCTAAGGCCAGTGTTTGTTTTATTCAGAAAATATTTTACTGTTTTAAGGTTTTTTGTTTTTTTTGGTGGGAGGAGGCAATCGAGGTTAAGTGACTTGTGCAACGTCATTCAGGTACTAAGTGTCTGAGGTCAGATTTGAACTCGAGTTCTTCTGACTCCAGGTCAGTGTCTATGTACTATGACACCTAGCTTTAATTTTGGAAAAAAAAAAAAAAAAAGTAAGTAATCTTATTAAGGCCTGATTTACCTAGTCTTTTTTTTTTTTTAATTTACTTTTTTTTTTTTTTACACATTGATTCAGAAGCTCTGGGTTGTAATTCTACAAATTGTGACTGCTTTTGCTCCCCTAGAAAAAAGTCAGATGAATATTATAATTTTATGTCCCATAAAAATTAATTTTCTAGGTTAGAGGTTGTTTCAGTACACTTATTGTCACACTTAGTTATTCATTTTGTTTATTGATAATCATAATCTGGAATATTCTACAAGTTTAAGTGTAGAATTGAGAGCTAAAATAAACCTTATTATTTCATAAGTATGGCCTCACAGTTGAGTGTATAGAATAGTTTGTGGATTGGCCGAGAAAATGATACAATCAAAAGAACTTTGGCATTAGATCTAATTTAAGGGACCTTTATTCATATTTTGGCCCTGCTAGTTCTTTCATGATTTGAAAAATCAATTCTCTTGAGTTTAATTCCTTTATTTGTAAAATGAGAGTATTGTACTAGATGAGCTTTGAACTGCCACATCTAAATCTTAATATCTTGATTTCACGTATGAAGCATATCAGACATTTGTCTAATTAAATTAAGTGTGGTATAGAATGGGATAGTACTTGTAAACTATAAACTATATTTGATGATTCAGAAGAAGAGATGTGAGAAAACACTGTCACTATAATCCCTTTGTAAAAGTGAGAGGTGCACAAGTGTTAGGTCTGATTGTTTGGGGATTCCCTAGGATCAAAGGGGGGAGAAGTTGATCTTCTAATGAAATCTGACAATACTTCTTCAATGCAAAAATATGCTTTAATGGGTCCCTGGGAACTGCTGCTAAGCTTTAATTAGTTTTCTGACAAAAAGGGAATGTTTTGGGGCTGGGTCTTACTAGAGCCAGTTCTTTGATATTTTAATAAGTTTAGTATTAGAATGAACATTAAATAGTTAACAAAAAAAATTTATTTAAACATGGCCAATGAAGTATATTCAACAAAGATAGTTATTAAGGGCACCTGGAGTTGATATTCAACTGAACAAAGGAAGCTCTTTTGCCTGAATTACCCATCTTGAATCACCAGCTACACATCTGCTTGCCCTTGGAGCTCCTCATGAATGCTTATTACTCACTCCATTAGGAAATGATAACATTAACCTAAAATTTTAGTCTTTTTTCCAACCAAGACTACTGGATGGTCTCAGTACCTTTTAAGGACAAATGAGCTTAAGATGTGTGGGGGGAGGGGAGACTGGAATATTGTTCTTATATGACTGGGTTAAACCTTTAAGCACCTCTTTTCCTTCCACCATCCTCTTCCTGTCAAGAAGGGAGTGGTAACTAGGAATAAAAAGTGAGATTTGAGAAGAAAATAACCACTGATATATTTAAGCCTTCTAATTAGTAAAGTGGTAAATCGTTTATTTGGTCCAGTGTGCTAATTTTGTTAACCCATGGAGAAGAGTGTTAACTTGGGGTTAGGGCTCAGATTTAAATTGACTGCATCAAAAATTGTAGTTCTTTAGCATAGATTTTAGATTTAAAAAAAAAGAACAGTTAAAATTTTTGTCTCCTTGCTTTACAGTTTCTTTGGTGATAGATTGAAGAAATAATAGGACTTAAATGAAAATGAAATTAATGCAGAAGTTTGGAGCTCTTAGTGAAAATTAATAACCTAAAGTTCTGTTTTATTTTCCTTAAGGTACTTATCCTTTTGTGACTTCTTCAAATTGTACTGTTGGAGGTGTTTGCACAGGTTTGGGTATGCCTCCTCAGAACGTGGGTGAAGTATATGGAGTTGTAAAAGCTTATACAACTAGAGTTGGAATTGGAGCCTTTCCAACAGAACAGAACAATGTAAGCCGATTTTTCAGTAAATCTGGTTCACAATGATGCAAAAATAATAATAGATGCTACTGTTTTCTTATGTGTTCTCTTTTCCAATAGTCTTTCTTAACTTGTGCTATCTCATTTGGAAGATTGACCCAGAATAGTACTTTCAATGAATTAGTTAGAAGAGTATGAAAAAATAGAGGTGATGGTATAGATCCCTGAGGCTAGAAAGGGAGAAGAGGAGCAATTAAAGTTAAAAAATTTTAAGTAATGACTTTCATTTTGTTACACTCAGTATTCTTTTCGGACAAACATTATGATTTAGTAACCTCCATGGGAGTTGTGAACTGCAGTTATGGCTCTCCCCAGTAATTTTCTGTGGCTTTCAGGAAGTTTGCTCAACTTTGTTGCTCTTAGTTTTCTTATTTTTAAAATAAGAGTATTATAATTAAATCATTTTCTAAACCTCTTGATATGTATTGATATAACTCAATATTTAGGTTTCATTTCTTTAGATGATCAACTACAATTTTAGACCTTTTTCTCCACAGACTTCTTTTTGGCTATATTATTTTTAGGAGGGGGATGGAAATTACAAAATACACCATAAGCAGATGTATATTGTGTGACTTCTTCTAGGTTAAATAAAAAACAAATAAACAGACCTCTAGAATTCCATCACTCTACTAATATTTGATTTGACCATATTCTGGTAGATACTTATTTATTTACCTCAAGAAGATTGTGAAATTATTTAGTAGTCTATTAGAGAAGAGATAATGAGGTAATGGGAAGTAGTGGTAGACTTAGCTTCAGTAGTCCTAGGTTTGAACCCTGTCTCTAGAGCTAGACAACTTTGGGCAACTATTTTTCCTTTCTTGACCTGCTTTTCTTCATCTGTATGTAAATATTTGTATAGTATGTTAATATAATATGTGAATACATTGTATATTAATATTTTGTCTTCTCTCCACTTAGTTCCTATGAGAAAAACACTAAATATAAACTGTAAATATGATGATTCTCTTTATGATTTAGCTAAGTAATGAGAACATTGTGTTATATACTATTTAAATTATCTTCTGTTACCCAGGAAATTGGGGAATTATTACAGACCCGAGGTAGAGAATTCGGTGTGACCACTGGAAGAAAAAGAAGGTGTGGCTGGTTGGATCTTGTTTTGCTCAAATATGCTCATATGATTAATGGATTTACTGCGTAAGTAACTTAATTTTATTATGATACACGTTAAGAAATTTTGTAGTTAAGTTGCATTCTTTGTTTTAACATATTTCAGTTACTATTACCTGGAAAACTGGTCTGTAGAAGTTAGCATTATACATGCATACACATAACATACTTTTACTTTTTACAACTTTATTTAGAATTATTTTCTTTCTAGCCCCTTTTCTGATCAGCATAGAATATCTTTTTTTTCTTAACATATTTCTGAATGTCTTTTTTTGTTCTCTAGTTACTGAGAAAGCTATCCATTGTAGCAAGCATTTAAAAGGAAAGAAAAAAGCAGTTCAACAAAGCTCACTTGACCATACCTGACAGCAGATGTGTAGTATTAACATGGAGTATTTTTGCAACTTAAAAAATCCATTAAGAGGAAAGGTGAACCTTGTGTCAACAGTGCTTGGGGTGAAGGGAAGTGTCATGGTACAAACTTGCACTATATCATCAAATATGGGGAAGAAAAGTGTTAATTTGGGGTAACAGGATCAGAGTTGGAAGAATCTCAGGATTCCTTGACTCCAGATATAAGCACTTTACACAAATATTTTGCTTCAAGCTTTTTAATAAGAGGGAAAACAAATTCTTTAGGTAGTCCTTTTCGCTATTGGATAGCTATAATTTCTCCCTTCCACCCTCCCCTTCTCCCCCCCCCCCAAAAAAAGTTTTTCTTTACCATATTCTTTCTGTGTCTCAGGTTCATAATCTTAGCATTATCCTCACTGCCCTCATTCCACATGTATAATCAATTGCCTAAGCTTCCTGTTTCTTCCTTCATAATGTCTCTAGCACCTTCTTTTTTTTTTTTTTTTTTAAACTCACATAATCCCTAATATCTTAGTGAAGACCCTCATGATAACAGCCTCATTGGTTGTTCTCGCTCCTATTTCCTGCTGGGAAAGGAATTTTCCCTAAGTGTAAATCTGACTATGTTACTTCACCATTAAATCAACTGCAGAGCCTTCCTGTTGCCTAAAAGGCCTTCCAACTTCATTTGATACTGCCTTTCCCTACTTTCCCTGTGTCCCTCCTTCTCCAAATCTAACCAAACTTTGCTTTTCTGCTCTGAAACACAGTACCTCATCTCCCTTCTCCTCAGTGCAATTGCACTATCCATTTATTCATACTGATCTTGTAGTCTACTAAAACCTCTAGACCTAAAATTAAAAAAGAATCTTACCCAGCTCTAATGCAGTGTTGATGGAGTTGTGAATTGGTCCAGTCATCCAGAATGACTGGATTACACTTGGAAACTTTTTGCCAAAAAGCTATCAAATTGTGCGTGCCCTTTGACCCAGCAGTACCACTACTATGTCTGCTTCTCAAAAAGATCAAAGAGAAAGGAAGAGGACCTGTGTGTACAGAAACATTTATAACAACTCTTTGTGTGGTGGCAAAGATTTGGAAATTGAAGGACTGTCCATTCATTGTGGCAATGGCTGAACAAGTTGTGGCATATGATTGTGACAGTACTATTGCACTCTAAGAAATGATGATGGGGGATGGTTTTATAAAAACCTGGGAAGACCCATAAAAACTGATATAGATTGAAGTGAGCAGAAGTGTCTATAATGTGCCATGTTATATCATTCATGTTCAGTATCCACACCTAGTAAATACCTTGATAGATGGGTTCAACCAAGTTGAGGATAACCCACAGGCCTTAAACCAAAAGATGAATCTAGCCCAAGTATGAAGACATTTCTTCTGTTGGTTATTAAGGGGGCTGAAGCAGGAGCTGGGGATTGCTTAGAGCTTGGTCGGTTTTTGAAGATGCCAGTTATCCATTGAATTCCAGGCCATTACCAGTTATCTTGACTGTTTCTTGCCCCTGGACTTTGATAATTGGAAGAGAGAATGAAACTGGTGACTTTGTGTAACACTGCCTCACTTAAATCCAAGTAAATTACCAGGATACTACCCTACAGTATCATTAGTTCTCTTATATGCCAGGCATTAGACAAATATTAATCTCATTTGATCCTCATAACACTCCTAGGTGGTAAACCCTATCATTATCTCCATTTTAAAATTGAGGATGCGGAAGTAGACATTCTTAAGTGACTTGCCCAGAATCACATAGCTTCTAAGTGCCTGAGATAGATTTGAACTCAGGTTTTTCTGAGTCTAGGCCCAATACTCTACCCACTGCCCACTGTACCATTTAGCTGCCTTTAGAATTTATGTCTAATAGTGGAATTTCTGGGTCAGATAGAAGGTACATTATATTCTTTAGCACAACTCAGAATTGCTTTTTTTGGATGGTGGAAACAGTTCCATAACAGTTTATTAGTGTGACTGCCTTTTGGCAGCCCTATCAACTTTAATTATTCCCATCTTTTGGCATGTCTTCCAGTTTGCTGGGTGTTTTGGTTTTCTTTTCTCTTATGTGTGATTTAGACCAATCTTTCATATAGTCACTAAAAATTTATAATTATTTGAGATTGTGTATTCATATCTCTTGACCACTTGTCTCATTGAGGAATGATATACACACAAACACACATTCTCACTCTTTTCCTATATATCTTAGAATAGGAAGGTATCCTCTAAATCAGGGAAGCCTTGTGTTCAATTGTTGCCTCTTATACAATACTAACTGATTCTGGGCAACTTACTTACATCTTTGCATAGTCAGAGCTCTTAAAATTATAGAGTTGTAGAGAAAGTGCTGACTTAGATTCTAAGAGTACATTTCCTTAAATTTTTTTTTCCTACTCTGAAATGAACATCAAATAAAACGAGTGTTTCCTTTTCAAAGTAGAACAGAAAAAACAAGCCTGTATTTGAAATGCAAATCTCAGGTACAGCTTTTGATTTCTTTTATACTATACAATTGTGATTACTTCAGCATCTAAGTTTCAAAGCTATTATGCTTGTATGTGTTTACTTTTTACTTATTTTGCATTTTTTAGGAGTGGGGAAGCTTCAATGATTTCTTCCCCCCCCCCCCTTTTTTTTTTTAATCTGTTGTAACTCCTTTCTCTTCTATTCCATTGGGTTCCTGGATAGAGAGCCTGGATAGGGAGCCGATCTGACAGAAAAGCATAAAATCAAGCAAAGCAAATTACCTTATAGATGTTGCCTGGAAATGTATATATTATTCCATATTTTTAGTCACATTGATAGGTGTACATTATGTTTTATCATCTGTTCCCCAGAATCATTGTTGATCATAGCTTTGATGACTCAGTGTTCTTTTAAAGTTTTTTCTCCTTAGAATGTTGTCATTGTATTGTTCTCTGATTTCTGCTTACTTCACTCTGCATCATTCATGTAAATCTTTCCATTTTCTCCCAAAACATCTCTTTCATCATTTCTTATAGCACAGTCATACTCCTGTACATTCATATATCATGATAATGGGCATAATATCAGAGCATCTAGATCTACTTGATCAAGTGTTGGGCCCAGAATCAGTTAGACTTGAGTTTGAATTCAGCTCTAAAAACTTATTAGCTGTGTGACCCTGGCTAGTATTTATCATCTGCTTCAAATTTTCTTATCCATAAAATTGGGTTACTAATTGCATCTTCTAAGCTTATTGTGAAAATCAATTGAGAAAATATTTGTAAAGCACTTGACAATGCCTTGTACGCAGTAGGCTCTCTATATTTTTGTGAGCTATTATTATTATTATTATAGAAAGATAATAACCTTAGTTTCTCATTCTTTGCTCTATAATCAAAAAGAGCTATTGTAAATATTTCTATATGAACAGGTCTTTTGCTTTCTTTCATATCTTGAATGTATAGTTACATATTGAAAGGGAGAAACAAACTATTTTAGGTTTATGTCTTCATGTATAATCTTCTTTCTTCTGCTTTGGATGTAGACAGGCTTGTTGCTGAATCATAGGATATATAGTTTAGTGATTTTAGGAGCATTATTTCAGATTGCTTTCTAGAATGACTAGAACCCTATTCTACATTCAAACAGTGCATTGATTAGTGTTTCTGTATTCTGACAGCTGTACCAGCAGTTATCATTTTACTTTGTCATCTTCTGTCAGTCAGATGGGCATGAAAATTTTAGTTTGAGATTATCTTTAATTCAATATGAGGTTATGATAATGCGAATTTTGTACCTTGCTGTGCTATTGTTGGTTTTGTTTTTGTTTTTGTTTTTTTTTTT
>JAJPUD010012335.1:20000-49887 GCA_023553655.1 Myrmecobius fasciatus | reverse complement strand
AGATTAATAAAACAAGACAATTGAGCTGCTGCTTTTTTTTTTTTTTTCTCTCTTACCAAGGCATGAATCCCTGGGAGTAAAGGGGGAAGAGAGGATTTGGAAAGGAAAGTGATGTCAAAATAAATTATATCAATGTTAATTTTTAAAAGAACAGGTCAAATTTAACAGAACTTCTTTCCTTATTTGACAGGGTTAACAAAGTTGCAGACCGAGTAATACTATACCTGTGTATTTTGTTGTTCTTAGTGACTCTATGGGCCATACTGTCCATAGAGTTTTCTCATATTAGTGTGGTTTGCCATCTCCTCCAGTGGACTGGATCTTTTTGTCAGGCAATGAGAGGTCAAGTGTCCTGCTCAAGTTCTCACAACTAGGAAGTATCTGAGACTGCATTTGAACTGGCCCCATGCCCTATCCAGTGAGCCGCAAGTTACATCTGCTTTCCACAATCTCAAGAACAGCTAGCTTTCTTAGGTTGTTCTTCCTAATTCCAATTTAGCAATCTAATTTGCTAACTCAATCCAATCCAAACGGATTCACCTCACTTTTTATAAGCTTGTGAATTAGATATTTCTCCAATCCCCAAAGTCAACCATTTAGAAAACTTTTTTTAAAATTATATATATATATATGTTTCTCCTATATTGGACTAAAAATTAATTGTAAATTAAATAATCTAATCCTAAAGAATGAATGGGTGAAAGAGCAAATCACAGGCACAATCAACTTCATTCAAGAGAATGACAATAATGAGACAATAGACCAAAATTTGTGGGATGTAGCCAAAGCAGTCATAAGGGGAAATTTTGTATCTTTAGATGCTTACTTACATAAAATGGAGAAAGAGAAGATCAGTGATTTGCACTTGCAACTAAAAAAGCTAGAAAAAGAACAAATTAAAAACCCTCAATTAAATGCCAAATTTGAAATTCTGAAAATAAAAGGAGAGACATCGGCCCTGAAATCAGGAGGACCTGAGTTCAAATATGGCCTCAGACACACTTCCTAGCTGTGTGACCTTGAGCAAGTCACTTAACCCCACTTGCCTCAGCAAATAATAATAAATAAAATAAAAGGGAAGATTAATGAAATGGAAAATAACAAAACTATTGAATTAATAAGTAAAATTTAGAGCTTGTTTTATGAAAAAACTAACAATAGATAAATCTTTAGTTAATTTAATTAGAAAAAGGAAAGAAAACCAAAATGTCAGTCTCAAAAATGAAAAGGGAGAACTTTCTACCAATGAAGAGGAAATTAGAGCCATAATTAGGAATTATTTTGCCCAACTATATGCCAATAAATTTAATCTAAGTGAAATGGAGGAATATCTACAAAAATATAGATTTCCCAGGTTAACAGAAGAGGAAATAAATTACTTAAATATTCCCATTTTATTAATTTTTTGCTGAGGCAATTGGGCTTAAGTGACTTGCTCAGGGTCACACAGCTAGGGACTGTTAAGTGTACTAGTCCCATTTTAGAAAAAGAAATAGAACAAGTCATTAATCAACTCCCTAAGAAAAAATCTCCAGGGCCAGATGGATTTACATGAGAATCCTATCAAACATTCAAAAAACAATTAACTCCAATACTATATGAACTATTTGAAAAAATTGGGAAAGAAGAAATTCTACCAAATTCCTTTTATGACACAGATATGGTGCTGATAGCTAAATCCGGTAGGGTGAAAACAGAAAACTATAGACCAATTTCCCTGATGAATATTGATGCAAAAATCTTAAATAAAATATTAGCAAGGAGATTACAGAAAGCCATCCCCAGCATAATACACTATGACCAAATAGAATTTATACCAGGAATGCAGGGCTGCTTCAATATTAGGAAACCTGATAGCATCATTGACTATATCAATAACCAAACTAACGAAAATCATATGATTATCTCAATAGATGCAGAAAAAGCATTTGATAAAATCCAACACCCATTCCTATTAAAAACACTAGAGTATAAGAATAAATGGACTTTTCCTCTAAATGATCAGAAGCATCTATTTAAAACCATCAGCAAGTATATGTAATGGGGATAAACTAGTTCCATTCTCAATAAAATCAAGAGTGAAAAAGCTGCCCACTATCACCATTACTATTCAAAATTATATTAGAAATGCTATCTTTTTTTTTTACTTATAATATCACTATATCCAAATCATGAACCCATTTAGATCTTAACTTGGTATGTGGTGTTAGGTATGGGTCTTTTTCAAACTATAAGTGCTGCTATTGATGAGAGAAATGCAAGTTAGGGTAACTCTGAGGTACCACTACACACCTGTCAGATTGGTTAAAATGACAGGAAAAGATAACGATGAATGTTGGAGGGGATGTGGGAAAACTGGGACACTGATACATTGTTAGTGGAACTGTGAACAGATCCAACCATTCTGGAGCAGTTTGAAACTGCTCAAAAAGCTATCAAACTGTGCATACCCTTTGACCCAGCAATGTTTCTATTGGGCTTATATCCCAAAGAGATCTTAGAGGAGGGAAAGGGCCCCACATGTGCAAGAATGTTTGTGACAGCTCTTTTTGTAGTGGCAAGGAACTGGAAACTGAATGGATGCCATCAGTTGGAGAGTGGCTGAATAAATTATGGAATATGAATGTTATGGAATATTATTGTTCTGTGAGAAACGACCAGCAGGACGATTTCAGAGAGGCCTGGAGAGACTTGCATGAACTGATGCTGAGTGAAATCAGCAGAACCAGGAGATCATTATTCACAGCAACAACAATATTACATGATCAATTCTGATGGACATGGCTCTCTTCAACAATGACATGAGTCAGGCCAATTCCAGTAGACTTGTAATGGGGAGAGTCATCTAAACCCAGAGAGAGGCCTGTGGGATCTGAGTGTAAATCACACAACATAGCATTCTCACTCTTTTTGTTGTTGTTCGCTTGCATTTTGTTTTCTTACTCATTTATTTTCCTTTTTGATCTGCTTTTTCTTGTGCAACAAGAACATTGTATAAATATATTTACACATTGGATTTAACACATTGTAACATGTATGACATATATTGGATTGTTTGCCATCTAGCGGAGGGGGTGGGGAGAAGGAAGGGAAAATCTGAAACACAAGGATATGCAAGGGTCAATGTTAAAAATTTTTCCATGCATATGTTTTGAAAATAAAAAGCTTAAAAAAAATAAAGTCTGGGAAAAGGATTACAGTATAATTAGGTAGTATTTAAGAAAATAACGTTACATTTCCAAACTATCAGTGTGTTCCAGACCACTGGTGTCAACCTCAAAAAGAAACGGGGGCATTAACCCCTCCATGAGGCTCCCTTGTGGCTGGATATTGACTTAGAAAACCCTATGTCTCCATCATCTATTCCTCTTATATTTGTATCTATTTTTAAATATTTCCCAATTACGTTTTCATCTGGTTTGGTAGCACCCTGGAGTCAATTAACGAACATTTATGAAGCACCTTCTTCATAAGCACTGGCTCACCTGACAGGAGAATCCTAAGGACAGAATTCATTCCTGTAGGGCCAGGTGGATCTCAAATTACCAGATCCATTTCATTTCAATATGAAACCCAAACTGCCCCAGATGAGGTGGAGGAGGGGGCAAAGTCATCCCTTTCCTCCCTTTGCAGGTCATCATCCAGACCTTTCGAATTATCTGAAGATGGGCATGGACAGCTCAGAAAAAGGAATGTCCCTGAGTCTTGAATAATAAAGGAAAAATTTAAAAATCCCCATTACATTCCACATGGCCTTGACTCAAAATGAGAATCAGTGACAGGACATGAAATGCCATTGCTTTTCATTGTGGCCCTAATCCTCCTGGTCAGCTCCATTCCCCTTTATAAGGGAGAGTGGGAGTAGGAGTGGGTGAATTGTGGAACTAGCAAAGATCTGGTGTTCTCCCCCCACATGGAGCAGATCATTCACATTTGTGCCTTGGGCAAGGCAAAAGCTGGGATTTCTGGTCTTGGTCCTTCCATTGCCTACCCTCCACTTAGGGAGGAAGGAGAGAAGCCATGGATTCATGGTCATTGTCATCATTTTTCATCTTTTAGTTCCATTTATTAATTTTTATTATTGGATGTCAGAATCTGATTGTGAATCTGTCTAAATGAAGTTTAATCTGTAACTTGACTGAGTTTACCTAGAGAGTTTGTCTGATGAAGTGAAATTAGGAAATTATGGAACTTGCTGAATACCTGGCCTATGGAATGGGAAAATTGACTTGACTTCAAATATTCCTCAGGTAAGAAGCTAGAAGAAGGATCCCAATTGCCCTCAGTTGCTTGGTAACATGCAAATCTTCCCTCTCTATCAGTCCCATTGTGAACTCTCTAAAGTCAGTTTAATCTATAATTTGACTTAGTTTAACTCAGTTTAGGTTTGTCTCCATAGGAGAGTCTGAGATTCTGATTCTGCTTAACTAAATTTATAACTTTGAAGGAAGCACAGGCTGGCGATTGTCTCTTTTTTAAACTTATAGCCTAAAAGGATGTATGAGATTGCAATATTTAAAGCAATCATTTCTTTGTTATATTGATAGATTCCTAGTCTTGGTTCAGGGGTTATTTTTCTACTCCTCCCCTGCCCCAACATGTGTTTGGCAGTAGCTTTATTTCAGCTGCACTAACCTCCCACAAGAACTCAAAAAGGAGATATTTCTTTCATAACACCATCAAAATAAGCCAGGCAACTCTCCAGAAGTGGAGCCACTTGTTAAATATTTTAGAGATTCCCTCCATGGATGGGTGGGTTAGCTGGCTGCTAAGTTCCTGTCTCGCTCTGCAAGGCTGGGATTCTGTTGCTTTTATTGAATTAGAGTCCATTTGATGTATGTTAGATCCAAGAAAGGTGAGTAATTAGAATTTAGCTTTATATTTTAGTTCAGTGCCACCAATTTAAATATTCAGTGATCCTAACTCTCACCTGCCCAGGTACCCTAGCTAGGATGTTGTAGGGAATATTGTGGGAGTGTAATCCCACTTTTTTTTCTAAAGTCCCTTTCAATTATCAAATGATACAATTCAATTTTATTAAATAATTAAATTAGATTTTTATTTTGCCAACATTGGGTTCAAGCTTTAAGCAAGGATTCTAAACCTGGGACCCATAAACTTTTTACACATGATATTTTGTTAGCTGTATTTCAAAATAATTGGTTTCCTTTGTCTTTCCCTTAAAAACTCTTGAGAAGGGTTCTACAGGTTGCAGCAGGAGTTCACAACACACACAAAAAGAGAAGAAACACAAGGGAATTTGGAGGATCTCCTTCATTTCATTCTTTGGATTCACAACTGTGATCTCTCAGGATTGATTTCTGCATTAAACACACACACACAACCCACAAGTAGTACTTTGATGAGCTACAATCCAATTCTTTGGAGCAGGGAAACTTGCAATTGGTTCTTTCAGAAGTGACGTCTCCTTTCCTTATCCCCTAGCCTTGGAAAGAGAGAGCCACCTCTTTAGACCATCAACAGAAGCCCATTCAGTCTAGACTGCTGAATCAGCCTGGAGGTAACTTCTGAGATAAAACTTGGAGGAAAAACAAAGGTACGATTTCTTGGATTTCTAGACTCAAGCTCACAGGCTTCAGAACTCCGGCTTGATCTCTTCAAAAGAAATATATAAATAGAAAGGATGGGGAGGGGAGAAAGCATTTTTTAATCTTTATATTCAATATTCATATCATGTTTTCATAAAGAGATCTAAGTTTTTAACAATCATTGCCTCCTTGTTAGACTGTCAGAAATGGATTGTCATGATCTATTGGTTTTTTATATTAGGGGATTCTATGATATTAGGGTTTGAGGAGATCCAGTGTGATTAGGGAAGGGATGGGGATGGAAAAAGCATCACTAAAAAAACTCTAAATTTATTTTAAAGAAATGTGTGGCTGGTAATGACAGTGGTTTCTTCCCACCTGTTGGACAGCTGACATCTGAGACTTCTGGGGAAAATGAAATTCAGCATGACCAGCCAGTTCTTCTTCTGTCTGCTCCTGGGGACTTTCGTGGGTGAGTTGGCTACTGAGAAGGGTAGAGATGGTGAGAGGCAGAGTAAGGGGAGCTCCGGCTCCAATCAGATGTGAGATTTCCAGGAACCTCGTGAGCCCGGGCAAGCCATCAGTTTCTTCCTTTGCAAAACCAGAATAATAATAATAATGGGAGATCATTGATCAAGGGCTAGAAGGGGGCTTAGAAAACATCTGCTCGCTCCCCCTCATTTTACAATGAGGGGCCCCCTCTGAGCCCGTGACTAGGATAAAAGGCAAAGAAAGCGCTCTTCCCCTCAGAAATTTACATTAAAAATGATTTTTTTAAAGCAGAAAGATCAGCTGAAATAGAAAGCTATAAAGATGTTTTAAATACAAATAAAGAAAGATCCTTAAGATTTACAGATGAGGAAACTGAGTACCAGGGAGGTCAGTAGCCTCCTTTGTGCTCTTCCCAAGGTTTCCCAAGGTAGGCTGACTTGACTCCAGCTTGCCTACTTTACCCACTCAGATGAAAGAACATGCAGGAACTGGTGGAGAAACCTTAAAAGGCCCCCGGGTGGGGCTGCTTAGCTTTAAAGGGGTAGGGCCAGACGTTGCCCCCCTTCCTCCCCAACACTTCTCTGCTGATCCCCTCCTCACGTCCTTGGCTTGGGCGCTTGAAGGATTCCTTCTGACGGCTCAGGAAGCTGACCCAGAGCTAGCTGTCAATCGGATTCTCCCCTTCCCTGGGGACCCCCCCCCATCTTCCCCCCCAATGACTCATTTCTTCTTTACTTGTAGGCGCCAAGCCAGTCCAGGAGGAAGGAGGTAATGGAACGGCTCGGGTTTCTGACAGCTGTCGGGGGGGGGGGGGTTAAAGACTGAATGGGGGCGGGGGGCAACATTCTATCTTATTTGGGGCAGATTAAAATGATGGCCCCGATTACGTTACGGGCACATTGTCCTCGGCGTCTAGACAGTCACTGGGCCATCCCAGAATGGGGTCCATTGGCTCGGGGACAACCTGGGAGGTCAAATTGGAAAGCATGGATTTCCCATGATTCCTTAAATAAAGAGGCTGTTTTATACACACACACACATACACACACACACACACATTATTTATATATATATATATATTTATATATATATATATATATATATATATTTCCTTAAAGAAACTGATATATATATATATAAATGTATATATATGACTCCTTAAATAGAGATTTATATTACTATATATAACATTATATAATTATTATTATAACATAATTATATAAATACATTAAATATTAATTTATAAATAAATAATGTTAACTTATACATATATACTATAAAATAATATAATTATAAATTATAATAAATAATATAATATATAAATATATATATGTGATTCCTTAAATAAAGAGGCTGTTTTATACACACACACACACATATATATTTCCTTAAAGAGGATGATATATATATATATATAAATGTGTATATATGACTCCTTAAATAGAGATTTATATTATTATATATAACATTATATTTTATATAATTATGATTATACCATAATTATATAAATATAATAAATATTAATTTATAAATAAATAATGTTAACTTATACATATATACTATAAAATAATATAATCATAAAGTATAATAAATAATATATGAATATATATGTGATTCCTTAAAGAAAGAGGCTGAGATGGATGGATAGAGATAGAGATGGGAAGATGCCCTGGAGCAGGAAGCATAGTGGAGGCTCTGACCTAGGGGAGGGGGCAAGGTGAGATGTCAAGTTGGAAAGCATGGATCTCTGGTGATTCCTTAAATAAAGAGGCTATTTTATATATATAAATATATGTGTGTGTGTGTGTGTGTGCACATATTTATATTTCCTTAAAGAGGCTGTTATATATGACTCTTTAAATATATATATTTATATTATTATGTATAATATATTATATTTTATAATTATAACATAATTAATATATTATTATAATAATATATTATTGTATATAATATATTATTATATATAATATAATATAATAATAATATATTAAATATTAACTTATAAATATAATATAATATATCTATATATATATATCTATATATCTATATCTATATCTATATCTATATATATATGATACCTTAAATAAAGAGGCTGAGATAGAGATAGAGATGGGAAGGCACCCTGGAGAAGGAAGCATGGTGGAGGCTCTGCCCAAGGGGAGGGGGGAAGGTTGGTCTGTGCTGACCTCAGTTTCCCCCATCTCTCTGGCCCTCATGCAGCAGTCCACCCAGCTAGAGGGTGTTGTGGAGGAAAGCCCAACTTTAGAGCCAGAGGAACTATGTGCAAATCACTTCAATTGTCTCTGTCATGGAAGGAGTAAGACTCAGTAGCCTGAGGTACCCTCCAGATATAGATCTGTGCAGGCCTTGGGTTCTAGATTCCCATTCAATGTCCTCTCCCAGCTGACAGTGGGCTTAATTTGGAGCTGGCAGATGCAGCTCCAAGCCCAGCTGGGAGACTAGTAGTCCTGCACTGGCTGGTCACTCAGTGTCTCTGGGACACACTTTACTCGTCTGTGAAATGGGGATGAAACTATCTGTGCTCCCTTCTCTACTGGACTCTGGAGGTTGGAAAGGTAACACTTTGCAAAACCTTCCGAGGCTGTAGAAATGGGAGTTTTTCACACAGCCTCAGTCTCCGGTCTCAGAAGCCATCTCATGGTCCAGTACTGACTGTGGGGGAAGAAGAACTGAGTTCCAATCCCACTGGCTCACAATGTCACTTTACTCCCCATTTGCAAATGAGGGGGTGGATTAGGAGGCTCCCTTCTAACTCTAGATGAAAGGTTCACTAGATCAGTTCTTCCCAGAAGAATTTCTGTTTTAAAAGAGGTGCCCAGGGAAAGCGATGAAACGTTAATGGTGGAATTCAGGCAGATTTGCGGCCGAGAAAGATTTTTTGGCCCAGTACCTGAAGCCAAATTAGCCAAGAAATGAAGTAATCAATGAGATAGCTAGGTGGCAGAAGTTGAATTCAAATCCTACTTTGGACACTTAATAGCTGCGTGAGTCTGGCTGAATCACTTCACCCAGTTTGCCTCAGTTTCCCCATCTGTAAAATGAGCTGGAGAAGGAAATTGGCATCCCTGCCAGGATTTCTGCCAAGAAAGTTCCAAATGGGGTCCCAGAGTGTCGGCCACAATGACAAAGTGATTAAATCTTATACTATGTGTCCGGCACTGGTCTAGATACCAGACGTACATAAACTGTACACAACCAAAATGAATCCATCTCTCAAAGAGCGGACAGTCTGGGCACGAATAGGGACGTACAGAATGTACGCACAAGAAATACAAGGTCATTCAGGGAGGGAGGGCTCCAGGGGGTCCCCTCTGAGCTTCATGGACAAGGAACTGCTCAAGCTAAGTCTTAAAGGAATCAGTGTGTTTTAAGAGGCAAAGTGGGAAAGGACCAGACTTCTGGTTCTGGTCCCTTTGTGGCCAGGGGCAATCGCTCCCCTGCCTGATCTTGGTTGAGTGGACTCATCAGTCCAATGAGGGGGTGAAATCAGATGGAGGGTCCCTCCCCACGAGGCTGTAAGAAGTTCAGTTGAAAGTGTGTTGGCCATGTGGATGGGCTCTGATTTCCCACCATTACATTGGGACAGATTGTAACTTTCCCTACTCCCTATTGGAGTGCCAAGGACAGTGCAGTGGGCAGCACTGGTCACCCAGGGACAGCTGCGTGTCCAGCAGCAGGATTCCTGGCAGCGTCCCCCCTCACCCCAGCACAGCACAGCTCCCTTCAGGAATAAATATCTTCTTCTTGGAGATTCATTGGCTTTTGTGAATGTCAAACTGCAGGCATTTATCCAAGACAAAGGGTCAGCAGTTTGGGCTCCCTGTCCCGGACAACTGGGCCAACTCCCCTGTCCTTGCTCTGAGTCCGGAGCCTGCCCGGCAGAGCCGGGAAGTTTAACTAGACCCAGCTCGGTTTCTTTTGAATGTTCTGAATGTTAAAGGGCCACTATTATTGACTTCATGTAGGGGACTCTTGCCATTGCTCCATATGGCCTCATTGATCCCATCTACTCATAGCTTCCATGAAAGCCCTTCTCTGGATCACTGGTTCTGGCTTCTCTCCATTGGGACAAAAATGGCTTTCTGGTAGGACACAGGCTTCCCTCTCAGCATGGCCTGGGTCCGGTGGCCTTTTCTGAAAAAGCTCCTGACCTCAGAGACCATCGAGTTCCACCCCCTGGTTTGACGCTGAGGAAACTGAAGCTTGCTCAAAAAAGAGCATCTCTTTGTAGAATGGTTACCTCGGGGATCCCTTCCCAGTCCAGAGAGATGGAGCCTCAGAGGAATCATTGGGCCATCATTCGCACTCTGCACCTCTGTTAGCGTTACTTGTTCCTCCTCTTCTCTCTCATCCAGATTCTCTCCATTTCTGAAGATTTGAGACCCTCTCCCTCCACAAAGCTCCAGCTCCCACCAGTCTCTCACCAGGGGCACTTAGGGTAGAGATTGGACTTGGAGTCAGAAAGTTCTGAATTCGAATCTTGCCTTAATGCTTAGTGTAGTGATTCAGCCTCAGTTTTCTTCTCTGTATAGTGGGGGTAATAATAGCTCCTGCCTCCCAGGGGTCTTGTGAGGCTGCAATGAGATATGTAAAGTGCCTTGCAAACCTTGAAGGACTATAGACATATTCATTATCATTATTATTATTCTCTCACATCCTGTGGCCCTTTTTGTTTGGATAACACATACAAGTACTTAATTATATTTTATTTTGTATCGTTCCTTTCTTGTCCCATATATGTAGTTCTTTTGTTGTTGTTCGGTCACATCTTGGCAGAGATGCTGGCGTGGTCGGCCATGTCCTTCTCCAGCTCATTCGATACATGAGTAAACTGAGGCAGGCAGGGTAAAGTGACTTGTCCAGAGTCACAGAGCCAGTAAGTGTCTGAGGCTGGATTTGAACTCTGCTCTTCCTGACTCTGGGCTTGGCACTGTATGCACAATGACACCCCCTAGCCGCCCCATATATGGGTCTCGTCTCCCCCAAGTCTGGGAGTTCCAAATAGGTCAGAATAGTGTTTTCTGCTTTTGTGCTCAGTCAAAATAACTCACGTTTGGATGAATGCACTTCAAGGTCAGCAAAGGCTCTGTGTCTGAGTTAAGCCATATAAGAAGCACTGTCCCCATTTCACAGATGAGGTAACTGAGATTTAAACCTGTGAAGGTGATGTATCTGAAATCACAAAGCGAGGGTCTCAAATTCAGGCTTTCGATATCCTTGTCACGAAATCAAAAATGATTCTAAATCAGCCTAGGGGAGAAGAAAAAGGCATTACAGCTAAACCTGTGGCTTAGGTGGCAGTGTGGCCCAGGCAGAGTGGACAGGGTAACCACTCTGGGTCTCAGTTCTTCCTCTGTAAAATGGGGAAACTGAACTAAGGGGCCCCACACACCCCTCCCACCTTCAATGTGCAGTGAGGTTCCTCTCCACGCTCTCTTCTGGGCATCCATCCTGCTGTGAGTGGGGCCAGCTGGGGGCACAGGGCACAGTGGGTGAGACTGGGAGGCAGAACAATCGAGTTTGTCTCCAAAGCCCTGAATATTTCTGTAGCCTTCTCATCTGAGGAGAATAATAGCACTTCCCTCCAAGGCTTGTTATGAGGACCAAATATTATGTTAAAAAAAAAACTTGCAAACTTTCAATCACTTTGTAATTGTGATTATAATGATGATTTTCTCTTTTTATTAGATCCCTTTGCGGAGCTGCCAGCCTTGCCCTATTGGCCTTTCTCCACTACAGACTTCTGGTCCTATGTCGAATACTTTCAGACTCTGGGAGCGTACCACCAGATCAATGAGATGGCTCGAACCTTCTTTGCCCATTTTCCCCTGGGCAATACCCTGGGTTATAATGTCCCGTATCAGGAAGACTGAAGCCTTCTCCAGAACAGGACCTAGAACAGGGACCAAGAAATCTCCAATTTCCTTTCTTCCTAAACTGCATGACCACCCCATAAGGCCTTAGTAGAGCCTTGTTGATTAAACCCAAACAATGCTTCTTGTGGGGGAGCCCCCATCATCAGTACAATGTTATTCCCCTCTTTGTCAAGCTCCCAATTTATCTTAGTCTTGCTTTTTTGGAGCCATGTTTATGCTAAAACATTAATAAAGAAATTTTAGACGGGCTTTTGTCTGGCATTTGTCTTGGGTGAAAATATGAGCTGAGAAAACCTTAAAAGCACAAAGACGTCATCCATGGGCAGCTCGAGCTTAATGTTTGGGGGATGGGAGTGGGGAGACCCCCAAGACTCTGCCCTGGTCAGACTAAATCTGGAGGAGGGCGCGGACCCCATTCTAAGGGATGCCGAGGAACCCAACACAGTTTAGAGGAACATGAATGAGGTGGGGAGGGTTCTAGATGCCACGTAAGAAGAAGAATGGTGGAGGGCAATAGAGAAGAGAGGAGATGTTCTGGGGGTCTCCCGAGAGCCTGAAGGCTGTCACGTGGAAGAGAACAGAATGAGAGGAAATGAAGAGCTACATGGGATAGATTCTGGCTCAATGCAAGCAACCTTTCAGCAATCAGGACTGCTAGGGAATGAGTGGGTCTCTGCTGGAGATTGAGAGGTCCTGTCCCTAACTGCTCAAACAGAAGTCGGAGCAGATGTGCAGAACACGGTGGAAAGCCATTGGAACAGATGGCTGCCGTTGGACTCAAAGACTAGCCCTGACATTGCTGTTTGATCTTAATCACCTCAGTTCTTTGGCCAAGAGAGCGGGGAAGGAGACATTGGGAAACACAGATAAAAAGAATAAAACCGATAAAAATTAATAAGTGCTTTGGGGTATCCCCTTGGACGATGCCTTTGGAGAACTCCATGGCTCCCGGCCACCTTCTCTGAAAATGGTCCTGGGCATCCTGCTCCAAGTGATGGCTTTAGGGTAGCACTGGAGTCACTGCTCCAAGAAGTCACACTGCAGCTTTCTCTTTTTCTTACCAACGCCATAGAATACTCCAAGGTTTTTCCTCTTGCATTCTTGTCCAGAAGACAGCCAATTGGCTTGATTTCCGATTACATTTTTATTCATGAAGACAGCAAGTAAATATTGGAGCAAAAGTAAACAGTACAAAAAGACAAGAGTCCATAGTGCTTGAATACTGGGGCTTTGAGTTTAAAATCTGGAAATTATTCTTCAGTTGCTTCTATTCATCTGAAAATATACCATGAGAAGTGACATGTTAAGAGTCCAGAAATACCCATATTTTTTCCACTAAGGTTTTCTTTGGCTCCTGCTTCTGCTTCTTGCATCTCTTCTCATTATCTGCCCAAGCTTTTCAATTCAATCAGACTTCAAGCTCAGGGGGGAAAAAACTTCTGACCTAATTTGATATAGCTTCTAACCTTACTCTTTTCTCTCCCCATTTCCCTTCCATAGTATCCGTAAGCAAACCATACCCTTTAGGGATATAGAAGTTTAATGACAGCTCCAACTCAGGAAAGATGTGAGCCAGAAAGACTTCAAATTGAGGGAAACCACAGAAAGGTGGTGTTTTTATGAAGGTCAGGGAGGTGAGGCTTGGGCAAAGGAATAAAAAAGCTAGATATAGTAAGAAAGCAAGCCACTTCCCCCTTCTCTTAAATAATTGGTTTCTGGTTCTATAAATTCTTGCTGTAGGGGCAGCTAGGTGGCGCAGTGGATAGAGCACCAGCCCTGAAGTCAGGAGGATCTGAGTTCCAATCTGGTCTCAGACACTTAACATTCCCTAGTTGTGTGACCCTGGGCAAGTCACTTAACCCCAATTGCCTCAGCAAAAAGCAAAAATAAATAAATAAATAAATAAATAAATTCTTGCTGTGCATATCAAATGAAATGACATATATAAAGTGCTTTGCAAACTTGTAAAGCATTATAGAGATGCTAGCTGTGCTTTATATGTGTGTGATATAGTCACATATTTATAAATACCCATATTTACTGTTAGTACAAAAACTGATTCCAATGCCCAATACCATTATTTTGGGATTAGCTGGGACACTGTGCCCATGTGCCCATGATGGACGTGGCTTTTTTCAACAACGAAGTGATTGAGGCAATTCCAATAGACTTGGGATGTATCCAGCAGCATCCAGAGAGAGAACCATGGAGACTGAATATGAAAGAAAGCACAGTATTTTCACCTTTTTGTTATTTATTTGTTGTTTTTTCCTTTCTTGTGTTTTTTTTCCCTTTTGATCTGATCTTTCTTGCACAGCATGATGAATATGGAAATATGTTTAGAAGAATTACACATGTTTAACCTTTATTGGATTACTTGCTATCTTGAACAGGGGGAAGAGGAAAGGGAGAAAAATTGGGAATACAAGGTTTTGCAAAGGTGGATGTTGAAAACTATATTTGGAAAAAGAAAAAAGAAAAGAAAAGGGCTTTAAAGTAGCCATACATATCAATCAATCAGCATTTATTAAGCATCTACTACGTGCTAGGTACTGTAAGCCCTCAAGGAGCTTACAATCTAATGGAGGAGACAACATGCAGATAAATACATACAAAGAAAGTTATGTATAGGATATAAATAATTGAAAAAGGAAATAAACAGTTATTTGGAATAGAATTTGACGTTGCCTTTGAAAATCAGGAACCACAGAAAACCTAAAGGGAGTTGAGCTAGTAATTAGGTTAAAAAGCAGCTAGATGGTGCAGTGGATAGAAGGTAGGGCCTGGAATCAGGAAGAGTTCAAATCCACTCTCAGAGACTTACTAGCTGTGTGACCCTGGGTAAGTGACTTAGCCCTTTTTTTGCCTTAGTTTCCTCATCTGTAAAAAAAAAAAAAAAAAGCTGGAAAAGGAAAAGGCAAACCACTTTGGTATCTTTGCTAAGAAAATCCCCAATTTGGTCATGGAGAGTTGATCATGACTGAAAAGACTCAAAAGCAAAACACATAGTCTTACCTCTGTAGAAATTAAAATTGAGCCACAGAAAAGCAGGCAGTGTGCACAAAACAAATGATTGACTAAGGCTCCATAAACATAAGATACAAGGAATTTTAAAAATATATTCTTGTCTAGAAAATTAAAACAATGGGCACTAGAGCCTGCCAAGGGGAAGAAGGGATTCAGTTTTTCTGCAAAATTTGGTGGGTGGTGATGCAACCAATAATTACTCTTTTTTCAATTCAGTTAGCAATAAAGTATTTTGTTTTCTAGCTAATAATTATGTCATGTTCACCTTTTTGCATACATGGCATTTAGGTTGAAAGGATGCATCTGATTCAGTTCCAGTTCCAATTTATTCATCAAATGTCCTTTCCCCTGTGTATGGGTCATACTAATGTTTTAATTTGCCTCCATCCTCCAGCTATAGATATCTTTAGTGTCCAAGGAGATCATATATTTAGGATGCTTGTAAAACCCAAAAACATTACAGAAACTATGGACTCTGAGTTTTGTCTATGATTATTATTATTATTATTTAATTATTACAAATGTGTGGTGATCCAAGATTTGTTCTTAAAGAGCATCATACAGAATATCAGTATTTTAAGCTCTGTACTTCTCTTAAAGCATTCTTATTTTTTTGTAAAATAGGATGACCGCCCTCTTTTTTGTATAGTCAAGTCTTCAGCCATAGCTTCCTTGAGTATTTCATTAATTCAACACATATAACAAGTTCTTTTCCCATAGCTATGGGTTGTAGAGGACAAAATAGCATATGATAATTGAGACTAATTTCTTCCATTAATAATGCTCCAATAATTAGAATTGTTTAAGTGTTTGCCTACCTCATCTTCCACTTAATTTTATTCTTGCTTGGAAATCAGATTCGTATCCATGAGAAATTAATGCTGGTCTGTTATGATATTCAAAAGTCCATGATTAAATTGCACAACTCTGTTTGGGTTTTTTTATACAACTAAACTAAAGCGGGCACCTTTTTGTTTGGAAGCTGTGTGAATGTTTACCTAGAATGAAGTTATTGGGACAAACTGCACAAATACTTGAGTTCTGGACACCTACTGTGCTCACTGCAGAATGGTGGGCAGCTGAACAAGGGAGCCTGATCTTTGAACAACCCAAGTGTTCTCCAAAGAATAACAAACAGATCTATTTTCAAATATAGTTTCTGGCAAGATTGTTGGTATTTTTTGCTTGCTTTATATTTTGAATTTTATGATTGAAATAAAAGAGACAGAAGCAATTTTTATGGATCTTCATAAGAATTTGTAGGAAAATATTAATCTGGGCTTAACATCTTCTGCTCATGTTAAAATACTCGGCAACATGGGTCACTGGAAAGACTGCTGAACTTGAAGTGATGGGATCTGAGTTCTAATCTCAGCTCTGCTACTTTTATCTGACATTTAACCTCTTTGAGCCCTGTTTCTTCAGCTGTAAAAATGAGATTCACTCAGATACCCCTAAGATCCTTTTGAGTTGGAGATTTACAATTCTGTCATTTGTGTTATAAATGAACCTGTTCAAATGCATCAAGTTCCTCCACACACACATATGACTTAAAAAAAAAAAAAGAAAAGAAAAGATTAGACTAGAGCTAGAAAGGACCTTAAATGATATTGTAGATGAGGGGACTGAATCCTAAAGAACCTGACTTGTTACAGATCATCTGGGTATAATGGAAGAAGAGGTAGGATTTGAATCTAGGTCCTGACTCCCAAACTCCCACTCTTCTACTGTTTGTTTGTTGTTGTTCCTCCTTCCTTTGGAAGAGAGACAATAATATCAGGGAACGTCCCTGGCAATGTGTTCATTCCAATTTTCATTGGCAGAGACTTTGTAATAAAATCACCAAATTCCAGCCCTCAAGAAAGCAGTTGGAATTGCGCTCAAGAAATCACTTTCAATGTTGTTTTCCTGTATATTATTGTGGAAATAAATTATTCCCCAGTTCTAACACAGAATCTCTTAAGCATCAGAAAAAAACAAACAAACAAACAAAAAAACCACCACACTTCATAGTAAGGTCTTCTGTGCTAATAGAATGATCCGAGTTCATCTGGAGAAAATTCTGCTTTCTCCAACTTAAATTGCCCTCTCCATCCCTGGCACTATGGGCACAAGGACTGTATATTTAATTTTTTTAAGTTTCTCCTTTCATTTAATTAACAAGTAATGGCAAATTGCTCTAGTATCCTTGCCAAGAAAACCTCATGTGGGGTCATGAAGAGCGAGACACATTTGCAATGACTGAATAACAAAATTTAGTAAGTACTTACTATGTGGAGCAGGTAGAAAGTTCATGAACACTTATATGGTATAGCAGATAGAGTGCCAGGCCTGGACTCAGGAAGATCTGAGTTGAAATCCAGCCCCTGACAGTTGCTAGCTGTATGATCATGGGCAAGTCACTTAACTCTTTTTGCTTCAGTTTCCTCATCCATAAAGTGAGCTAGAAAAGATAGTTGAATGGAGATAGAGCACTGGACCTGGAGTCAGGCAGACGAGTTTAAATTCAGCCTTTGACACTTACTAGCTATGTGACTTTAGATGAGTCACTTAACCTTTGTCTCAGTTTTCTCAGTAAAATATTTTTTTGAGCCCTAAAAAAAGATCTTTTACTAAATTATAAAGAGATCGAAATCTATATTGGTGATGGGGAATATTCATACCCACAAAATCACAGATCCTATCTTAAGTTGAGAAGTATATTTTAAATATAAACCTTCTTGATAGACCTAACAGACCCAAACTGAAATTTGTGGTTCTCTCACTTCTGATTCATTTGCCCCTCAAGTGAAACTTAAGAATATCATTGTTTGACGCTCTCCCAGTAGAGATCTATACATACCATCCCTGGGGTTTATAGTATTATCTTTCATGTTATAAGGACTGTATATTTAAGAGAGAAAAGAATACTAGGGGGAATATTGCAAAAAGAGGGACATAGTATAACAACTTTTTTCCTCAGAGAAAAGAAAGACAATTTTCCTTTGTGAGAGGACTGTTAGCCACCCATCTTGTGAGAAACTGTCAGTTTTTAATGATTATTTTTGTGAAGTTGAAACTGTGAAAAATCCACACGAGAGGACGAGTCAGCTTTTAGTAAGAGCACTGAGTTTAACATAAAGTGATAAATCCCACAGAGAATTCTGGAGAGAATTGGAAGACCATTCCAAGAGAATAAAAAGCCCAGAGGTGACTCTGGGAAATTTTCTTGCTGTGTTAAAGATTTATTATTTGCTATTATAAAATAACCTGAGCCATAACACTGATGTTGTCTAAACAAAGAAGACCAGGACGTCTGAGATAAGGAAAGGAGTTTAAGAGAAAAGCTGATTCTCCAGGTCAACTAGACTGAGGACATGGGGGTAATTAAGACTTTTTTTAAATTAATTTATAAGGCAAATATCTTTTTATTTGCCTTAGAACATAGGCTGATCTGGTACAGCAAAGCCACCTTCATCTGCCTTTTTTTCATTAATCCCCTTGAAATCCTTGACCTTTTGTTCATCCAAATGAACTTTGCTACTATTTTTTCTAGATCTGTAAAATAATTTCTTGGGAATTTGATTGGTATGGCACTAAATAAGTAAATTAGTTTGGGTAGTATTGTCATTTTTATTATGTTTGCTCTGCCTACCCATGAGCACTTAATATTTTTCCAATTGACTAGGTCTGATTTTATTTGTGTGGAAAGTGTTTTGTAATTTAGTTCGTATAGTTTCTGACTTTTCCTTGGCAGATAGATTCCCAAATATTTTATCCTATCATCTGCTATTTGGAATGGAATTTCTTTTTGTATCTCTTGCTGCTGAACTTTGTTGGTAATATATAAAAATGCTGATGATTTATGTGGATTAATTTTGAATCCTGCCACTTTGCAAAAGTTGTGAATTGTTTCTAGTAGTTTTTTAGTTGAGTCTCTAGGGTTCTCTAAGTATACCATCATGTCATCTGCAAAGAGTGATAATTTGGTTTTTTCATTACCTACTCTGATTCAGTGGCACAGGATGGGTTATCAGGACAATCTAGGCAAAAGTGTTCGATAAACCCAAAGACCCCAGCTTTTGGGATAAATACTCACTATTCGGCAAAAACTGCTGGGAAAATTGGAAACTAGTGTGGAAGAAATTAGGGCTTGACCCATACTTAACACCACATATCAAGATAGGATCTAAATGGGTTCATGATCTAGATATAAAGAGGGACTTTGTAAGCAAGTTAGAGGAACGTAATATAGTTTATCTCTCAGACCTGTGGAGATGGAATAAATTTATGTCCAAAGAAGATCTGGAACTCCTAATTGAACACCACATGGATAATTTTGATTATATTAAGTTAAAAAGTTTCTGTACAAATAAAACAAATGCAGACAAGATTAGGAGGGAAGCATCAAATTGGGAAATCATCTTTACATTTAATGGTTCTGATAAAAGCCTCATTTCTAAAATATATAGAGAATTGTCTCATATATATAAGAATTCAAGCCACTCTTCAATAGATAAGTGGTCAAGGGATATGAACAGACAATTTTCAGATGATGAAATTAAAACCATCTCTAGTCATATGAAAAGTTGCTCAAAATCACTATTGATCAGAGAAATGCAAATTAAGACAACTCTGAGATACCACTACACACCTGTCAGATTGGCTAAAATGACAGGAAAAGATAACGATGAATGTTAGAGGGGATGTGGGAAAACTGGGACACTAATACATTGTTGGTGGAACTGTGAACGGATCCAACCATTCTGGAGAGCAATTTGGAACTATGCCCAAAAAGTTGTCAAACTGTGCATACCCTTTGATCCAGCAGTGTTTCTACTGGGCCTATATCCCAAAGAGATCTTAGAGGAGGGAAAGGGCCCCACATGTGCAAGAATGTTTGTGGCAGCCCTTTTTGTGGTGGCTAGAAACTGGAAACTGAAGGGATGCCCATCAATTGGAGAGTGGCTGAATAAATGATGGTATATGAATGTTATGGAATATTATTGCTCTGTGAGAAACAACCAGCAGGACGATTTCAGAGAGGCCTGGAGAGACTTGCATGAACTGATGCTGAGTCAAACGAGCAGAACCAGGAGATCATCATACACAGCAACAACAGTATTACATGATGATCAATTCTGATGGACATGGCTCTCTGCAACAAAGAATTGTCTCAAACCAGTTCCAATTGTTCACTGAAGAAAACCATATACACCCAGAGAGAGGGAAATGAAATATGGACCACAACATAACATTTTCATGATCTCTATTGACATTTGTTTGCATTGTGTTGCCTTTCTCGGATTCTTTTTTTTTTTTTCTTGTAGATAGGATTTTTCTTGCATAACTTCTCAAGCATTTCAACATTATTAGCATGTAGTGGACTTCCTGCCATCTAGGGGAGGGGAGGGGACTGAGGGTAAAATTTGTAATGGAAAGCTTTGTAAAGATCAATGCTGGGGAACTACCCATACATATGTTATACAAATAAAAAGCTTTAATTAAAACAATTAAAACAACAACAACAACAACAACAACAAAAAAGAATGTTTGTGGCAGCCCTTTTTGTAGTGGCTAGAAACTGGAAACTGAAGGGATGCCCCTCAATTAGAGAGTGGCTGAATAAATTATGGTATATGAATGTTATGGAATATTATTGCTCTGTAAGAAACGACCAGCAGGACGATGTCAGAGAGGCCTGGAGAGACTTGCATGAACTGATGCTGAGTGAAACGAGCAGAACCAGGAGATCATCATACACAGCAACAACAGTATTATATGATGATCAATTCTGATGGACATGGCTCTCTGCAGCAAAGAATTGTCTCAAACCAGTTCCAATTGTTCACTGAAGAAAACCATATACACCCTGAGAGAGGGATATGAAATATGGACCACAACGTAACATTTTCATGATCTCTATTGATATTTGCTTGCATTGTGTTTCCTTTCTCTGATTTTCTTTTTTTTCTTGTAGATAGGATTTTTCTTGCATAACTTGTCAAGTATTTCAACATTATTATCATGTAGTGGATTTCCTGCCATCTAGGGGAGGGGAGAGGACTGGGGGTAAAACTTGTAATGGAAAGCTTTGTAAAGATCAATGCTGGGGAACTACCCATACATATGTTATACAAATAAAAAGCTTTAATAAAAAAAAGAACATAGGCTGAAAATTTCTAGGAAAATGAAGCAATAGCAGGAAAAGGTGAGGATTAAAATGGCTTTCAACTATTATACACGTCAGACACTCCATCTGGGTTACCCCAAGTTGAATGTCTACATGGTTGTTGTTTTTCAATATGTGGAAATCACAGAATACAATTATTATATGTAATATCTGAATTGATTAAATAAACAAAAGCTATAAAAAGTTTGATTGAGAAGTCAAGCTTTTTGTAGAACAACATGTATAAGCTTGAAGTGACATGATCAGTATGTAAAAGACTATCATGTGGAAGGTTGTCACATTCAGTGGTTTGAAGCTGCAGAGGCAACTGCAAAGCCCTGACTCCCCAGAGTCCTGGATTTTATACTTGGCAGACCATAAAGTAGCTATATCAGTAGATCATCCCTAGTACCTGGACCCACTGTCTTGAAGTCAGTTTCATGTTGTTTGGGTAGTGGCGATAGTTGCTTTTGAAGGTCGAAGGAGCTCAGTATATGGCAGGGACCCTAGATTTGCAAAACTAGCAGGTGCTGCTGAACTGAAAACTGAGCTCACTCCACATTGATTCCAGAAGAGCAGATGCTCCGCATCCCTTGCATCAATCCACCCATTATCCTTCCATCTGCCCTGATGCTGAATCCCTTCTCCTTATGGGAAAGCCAGAAAAATGTCTCCGGTTGCTGGGGGCATCTCAGGCTCAAACTATCTCCACTGATGGGTGGAATGATCTGTAAATTCAATGACCATGCTGCTGGCTTTCCTGCTGTTACCATCAGCTGCACCAGCCAACTTTGCAGTCATCCAGTTTCCCACACATCTACCTTAAAAACCTCAATTTCTGTCTTCCAGCTGTACCTGGAGAGTGGGTGCTTAATACATATTAGATTGCTGGCACCTGGCTTGAGGCCAGAAGGATTAAGCCACTGTCTCTCAAGGCTCCCACTTGCCTTCTAACAGTTGTGATCATCACATACGATTTCCTTAATGTGAGCTGAATTTCAATGCATCCCATCCCGTTGCTCAGCTTTGACTCTTGGGTCAAGAAGAACACACTCTCCGCTTGATAACCCATCAAATTCTTGAAGGAAGCTCCCCCATAATAAATATTGCTGATTGATTTACAAAGGCTCCCCAATGCTTGTATCCCTTCTGAATTTCATCTTCTTAGTGTTTAGCCCATTGTTCAAACTGATCAAGATTTTTTTGGTAAACAATATGCTAGCAATCCCTCTCACTTTTGGGGTGAAAATTGGATGATTGTGTCACTGACTTCGATAGCATAGGGCCAAGCAGGGATCCTGGGGGACTGGCCTAGACCTGGGGGACTTGGACTTACACTAACTCAGGGAAACTGAGATATTATAATTCAGGGAAACTAATGCAGGGAAACAGGTATTACAATTCAGGGAAACTGAGGCATTGCAGGAAAGGCTTCCAGGTGAAGGAAGCATTTGAGTTGAGATTTGAAGTGATTCTAAGAGGAGGCACAATATTCCATTTGTAGGGACCATCCAGCTTAAAGGCACGGAAATGGAAAAGTTTATGATGAGGAGTAAAGTATAAGAGGACATAAAAGGGAAGAAGGAATAAGGTAGGAAATGGAGATCTGATCTAACACCTGTTCTCTCATCCATTTCTTCCTTACGTGACTTGGTCACACTATAAGCAAATTAGAGGGGACCTTCCAGGGTCAGTATTTTGGGGAATAATTGATCTATCTGTAGAAGGCCCTCACAGGTGTGATGCCCAGGTAAGCAGAAGAACAGAAATAGGCAAGGTCACTCTATGGGCACGCTTGTCCCTTTGATCTCGTGCGTGAGGCTAAGTTCAGGGTCTCGTGAGATCTTGCAGGGTCCTTTTTGGTCCAGCAGGCTGAGGTTCGGCCCCAAGTGGATCAGAACCTTCTCACGGGCCAAGGGGACAAGAACGCACGGTAAGCACGTCCCGGATATCCCCATCGAAAGAATACCAAGCACGTGGGGAGGGAAGGCGTCAGCCGACCGTGCTGCCAGGGACTCGCCAAAGCAGCCCACTGCATTGATGGTGGAACTTCTTCCGGGAAAGGACGCTCTGGAGCCCCCTCGTGGCCCGCGGCTGCTACTGCGCGCGCTCCGAGGGCCGGAAAAGTTGCGCTTTGGACTCCATTTCCCAGAATGCCCATGAATTTGAGGTATATGTTTGCGTCAGGGGCGAGGGAAGAGGTCCTCTTGTTTCCCAGACATGTCACGCAATAGATCGTGGGAATGGGTCCTGAAGGAGAGGCCCGGTACGGTAGTTTGAGGCCAGATTCGCCGCTTCGGACTCCAGGTGAGCTGTTGAACACGTCAGTGAGGGAGGGAGCGGGGAGCAGAGGACTGCGCAGGCGCAGCCCCAACTTCCTGTCCAATCCGGGCGAGCGAGGGAGGCAGAGCGGGAGGGGAGGAGTGCGCATGCTCTGACGTTTTCTCTGGCACCTGAGGGGTGGGAGGAGGTACGAGGGCTACGACCCCTCCTTCTCTCTGCAGGGTGGGGGTGTTGTGATGAGTGGCCTGAGATCCTGCACTGCAGTCTCTGTTAGGAAGGAGCAGGGCCCGGACCTCGCGCCGCCCTGACACCGGAGTGGTGGCTGCTGCTTAGCTCTTAGCTCGAAGAGGGCCCTGAAGTGAGGGAAGGGATGCCATGATGTGCAGGTGAAATGGACTGAAGTGAGGGAGGGCTGTGTGAGGTCCCCGGCTTCACTTTTCCCTCCAGAGCCATGTGGTTTCCGTGGCCAGAGAGAGGTCAGGGCGCCTGGAGATGAGGCTGGATGCAGGGGGAGACCTCGGGATTTGGGGGCTGAGGCCTTCAACAGGTCTCAGTTTCAGTGAGGCAACACCCGTTCAGTGATTCAGACTAAGGAGCAATGAAAGCAGAGCATCTCCTTCACCTGCTCCAGAAATAAATAAATGCATAAATGAATGAATGGCCTGATGGACTTTAGGGGCTGAAGGCAAGAGGAAAAGCAGAGGGAGGGTGGGTGGTCTTGGATGATCAGACCCGATCTTTGGGAGATGAGCCTCCACTGGGCTTGCAGCCGAGATCCCCGCATGAGCTGCCTACCCGTTAGAATGGGAACTCCCTGTAGGCCAGGACCTGATACTGCTCCCCCTTCCTGCAATGCTCAGGGTATTGAAAGCAGTCAGCGAGGCTGAGGGGCCATGCTTGCCAGGCCCATGCTCACAACAGCCATATGAAATGGGGGTTGTTCCCATTATGTAGGAGAGGACCCCTAGAAAAGTGATGAACCTGGGGTCCCAGAGCTAGCGTTTGAAGTTGGATTTGGACAACCTCCCCCAGAGGCTGGAGACACCGAGATCTGAGTTTGAATCCTGCCCCAGATGGTAGCCGTACAATTCTGGAAAAGTGACCCAGCCTCTCGAGGCCCGTTTCCTCAGACTTGAGATCCCTTCTAGCTTTAAATCCTTGGGATCAGAACCCAATCACAACGAGTCCTGCAGCCTGAGTTTTGGCTTGCTATGTAAGAAAATTAAAGATTATCAGTCATACATGACAAGTCCCAAGTCTCCTATGACCCAATGCGAGAATATTTCCTATTTCCTGCTTCCAAGTGAAAGTCTTTGCTTGGAGCTGATAAAACCTAGGGTTCTTTGTGCTGGCCCCTGTTGCACTCACCTGCAAGCTGGCACCCTGGGTAATAAATAGGAAGGCTCCTTTCTCCCAGAAGCCTTCCCTGCTTGCTGGGATCTCTCTCTTCTCCCAATGAGACCATTCACAAACACTTCTTGGCTGAATCTTGTGTTCCCCCAATGCATTTTCCTCCCTGCAATAAGAACTTAACAAGTAGGTCCCCCTGATGGGGGGAGTTAAAAGTAGTTCCTTTTTGCCTCTAGAATCAAACATAAAATTCTCTGGCTCCCCTTCCTAAGACTCCCCATCCTGGCCCCAGCCTGCCCTTCCAGCTAAAAGTCCACTTGTCCCAGAGCTCCTTGGTACCAGCTATGGGCCTCCTTGGCTCTCCATTTTCCTAGGACTAGCATTGACCTTCTAGATAATTTTCTACCTTCAGCCCTTTCCCGTTTCTAACCCTTTTCCTAGGGCTTCCTGTTTCCAAACTGGATGTGATGTCTCTGTTAGAGAGAGGAGAAGTCCAATGGACGCCAGAGGGGGACGTTCTCAGAGCCTCTCATCCAGGTGAGTGAGCTCCAAACAGGTAGATGGCAGTCCTGGCAAGCAGCATCTCCCTTGATCCCTAGTATCCAGCGAGCTCATCCCCAGGGCTTTATAGGAAGACCTTGACACTTTACTTTTATCTCCCAAATCTGCCTCTCTCTCTCTCCTTTCCTGACTCAGGAAATAAGATATGTTCCTTCTTTTGTGATGTTTTAAAATGATTTTTCAGTTTAAATACCACCAGCAAAAAAGATTCCTTAGACATAGGGAAGTGATAAGTAATACCTCAAACTACAAATGTCCATTACTTTCAGTTGCTGTAAAATGTAGGTTCACTTTATTTTTTTTAGAAATAAATTTTATCAATAGCTTTTGTTTTAATGTCATTTACATTTCTCTGCATATCATTCCTCTTCCTTTCCAGAGAATAAAAGCACATAAAAAACCAGTTCAGCAAAACTCACATATTGAATGATTAACATAATCATATTAAGAACAAAAATGTCCAAAACTACGTCATTTTCTCCTAGCTTCACTATGAGAGGGATCTTTAAAAATAAGATTTAAAAGTAACTCACCCCAAAACTTGTCTTGTATGCAATGGGAAAACACTAGAAGCTTTCCCAGCAGACACAGGACTGTAGTCAGCGTACCTCCTTTCCTCACTCTTAGTTTTAGAAATTCTAGCACTAAGATGGGAAAAAAGACTAAAAACATAAAGGTGGGCAAAGAGATTAAAAACATAAAGTGGGCAAAAAGAGGACAAAGCCATTTTAATGAAAATATTTACAGCAGCATCACTTGTGAAAGTAAAATTTAAGAAACACATTGGGTGTGCTTAGATTAGGGAATGGGGGAACCAATGATAGTGTGTGTGTATGGAATAGGTGAATAATGGTGGGTGTGTTTGTATATATACATATATTATATCTGTGTGTGTGTGTGTACATATGTGAAACACGAATATACCATGGAATATTAGTGAAATCATGGAAAATAATTCAGGACAGTAGCGAAAGGCCAACATGCTATGGCTCACAAGGAAGAAAGAAGATCTGACAGAAGAGTCAGATGATAGGCCCAACCAGACTAACGAATCCTCACTGCACTTCATCCGGGTCTGGTCAGGAAGTCTGCTGTGCTCTGCCTCTTTCTCCTTCTTGTGTATTCATTTTTATTTTCTGAAGACCCTGAAACCAAACCAGAGTCACTCAGCCTCTGCATTTCTAGCTCCCTCTCTGAGCCTGCGGCTTTCCTGCTCTAAAGTGAGTCAGCTTCCCTGTCTGGATGTAACTTTGCATGCTTATGTCTGCAGCAGGAACATCCTGCCGTCCCTCCTTCTTGTTCCCTGGCCCAGAGGCTCCTGGTCTGACTGGAGGACTTGGGAGCTCTACCCTGGCCTTAGCTTTTACAGCTTGGCCCTTCCTTCAGTGCTCTCGGTCTTCTGAATGTCACATTGGGTAACTTGGGCTGAGGAGGGAAGCATTCATTAGGCACCCTCTGTGTGCCTCTTTAAGAGCTTTACAAGTGCCGTCTTACTTGGTCCTCACAGCTCCATTAGGAAGTGGGGTGGTGATTTTTATCCCCATTTTACAGATGAAGCAGAGGCAAATGGTCACACGTGAGCTCAGATCTTCCCTATTCTAGATTCCTGGCACGTACTTACCATGGTAGTATGAAACTGAACAAAAAGGGAAACTGAGACAGTTCTCCAAGCAAGATAATAATAGTTTCTTAATAGGGCGCCATACCTATAGCTAAGAGGTCAGTGGCTCACCCCCTTTTATATGAGAAACCTGAATTGAAGGGGCAATTAATTCATTTTTGTAATCAGAGAACAGAGATGATTATGGGAATGGCTCTTCAGGGAGTTGGGCAATCATGATGGGTCATATTAAAGAAATCAGGCTCACCCCTCATGTGGAGTGAAGACCCCTGTGTTCTATCTTTGAGGAAAGCTTTTGTAAACTGTATGGGTCCCTGCTGCATCCTGAGGTTACTGATGAAAATCCAGGTGTGCAGACTAACTGGCCACTGGGGGACCAGACCAGACCATCTTTTAAATATGGGAAAGGGCTGGTTAGTCTTGCTTTTCTTTTCTTTTCTTTTTTCTTTTTTTTTTTTAATTAAAGGTTTTTATTCAAAAACATATGCAGGGGCAATTTTTCAACATTGACCCCTGGAAAACCTTCTGTTCCAAATTTTTCCCTCCTTTCCCCATCCCCTCCCCTAGATGCCAGGTAGTCCAATACATGTTAAATATGTTACAATGTAGGCTAAATCCAATAAATGTATACATATTTATACAGTTATCTTGCTGCACAAGAAAAATCAGATCAAGAACAGAAAGAAAAAAAAAAGCTAAGGAAAACAAAATGCAAGCAAACATCAATAGAGAGTGTGAAACTGCTACATTGTGGTCCACACTCAGATCCCATAGGCCTCTCCCTGGGTGTATCTGGCTTTCTTCATTGCTGAACAATCGGAACTGGTTTGAAACATTTCATTGCTGAAGAGAGCCATGTCCTTCAGAATTGATCATCATATAGTTTTATTGTTGTCGTGTACAATGATCTCCTTGTTCTGCTCATTTCACTCAGCATCAGTTCATGCAAGTCCCTCCAGGCCTCTCTGAAATCGTCCTGCTGGTCGTTTCTTACAGAACAATAATATTTCATAGCATTCATATACCATAATTTGTTCAGCCATTCTCCAATTGATGGGCATCCACTCAGTTTCCAGTTTCTTGCCACTATAAAAAGGGCTGCCACAAACATTCTTGCACATATGGGTCTCTTTCTTTCCTATAAGATCCCTGAGATATAGAACTAGTAGAGACATTGCTGAGTCAAAGGGTATGTACAGTTTCATGATTTTTTGAGCATAGTTCCAAATTGCTCTCCAGAATGGTTGGATCCGTTCACAGTTCCACCAATAGTGTATTAGTGTCCCAGTTTTCCCACATCCCCTCCAACATTTGTCATTATCTTTTTCTGTCATTTTAGCCAATCTGACAGGTGACTGGTATCTTAGAGTTGTCTTAATTTGCATTTCTCTGATCAATAGTGATTTGGAGCATTTTTTCATATGGGTTAATCTTGCTTTTCAAGGAAACCATGCAAACCTTGCAGCACACGCTGAGATAATGCTTCATGATAGGGTTGAAAACAGTTTTTCTTTAATTAACAGTCACCTTTGGGATCTAACTTAGAGAGGGTTAACTGAACTTTTTGGCTTACGTGGGCTTCTTCACTCGGAGGCAGAAGAGGCTCCAATTTGTTATACAAAATACAGCATATGGTTTCAGAATAAAACCACTTACAGATTAAATTCAAATATAAAATACAGAATCAATAATTCTCTCCTAGCAATGCTTTTATTTTTGTGGCAGAAAGTCAGCAAGCATTTGTTAGAGCATGTCGTTGTGCCATGTTTTATGCATATTACTGTGTTCCACACCTTGTACTAAGCCTGGGGACAAATATAAAATAAACAAAAATAAAATAATAAACAAAAATAAAAACAGCCCCTGCCCTCAGAGAGATACCACTCTAATGAAGATGCAATGTGCAAAGAAACAAAATAGATAAAGAGTAAATGGGAGATAATTAAGTGTCAGAGCAGCAGCATGAAGGGAAACTGTCAAAGACTTATAGCAGAAGAGGGATTAAAGCTGAGACTATGAGAAAGCAGGAGGCAGAGGTAAGAGAGCCTAGCTCTGAAAGAGAGCTAGTGAAAATGATGGCAGTGAGAAGATAGAGGAGCAGCCCAAAGGCTGGTATCGTGGGACCGCACAGCAAGGGTGCGAAGAGTGGGAAGGAGCCACATTATAAAAGACAGGATTGGGATTGGATCTTGGCAGTCACAGGAAACCACTGGAGTTTGTGGAGTGGAAGAACTGACTGAGTCCTAGACTATAGGAAGACATAGACAGCCAGTGAATTGGAGCACCAAATGTGGCGGGCAGACCCACCAGCAGCTACTTTCATGATCTGAGCATGGGGGCCGTGTCAGAGGAAGGAAGCACATTAGGGAGGTCTTGGATGTGGGGAATGAATAAGAGAGGAGGTCAACGGAAACCTGAAACAGTGGATGCCCCCTCACTGGCGATATGACCAGACAAATCGTGGTGAGGGAATATAACCAAGACTACTGTTCTATAAGAAAAATAATGAAGATAGAAGCCTGGGAAGACTGGTTTGAATCAATCTAAAATGAAACAAGCAGAACTGGGAAAAAATACTTAACTACAATCTTATAAATGAAAAGAACCATTACACTGAATCTGCAAGATTATCATGCCCAAGCGTGGCTTGGAAAAAAGCAAGATCTTTTGTTGTAGTTGGGAGCCACGGAGTTGGAATACTTAAAAGTAACCTCAGATTTTTTGAAAATTTTGTGTTTTTCTTTTTAAAAATGTATTATTTTATTATGCAGAATGTTTCCTTTGAAGGACAAGGGGGCAAAGACCATGGTGGGAAATATAGGTGAAATAAATAAATAAATAAAAACACAAATAAAACTCCATTTTAAAAAAATAGAATTTCTCATTCATAGGATTCATAGGATCAAAGCTCTAGAGCTTGAAGCTGCCTAATCCGGTCTAATTCTTTCATTTC
>JAJPUD010012335.1:0-15000 GCA_023553655.1 Myrmecobius fasciatus | reverse complement strand
AGGGCTAGAAGTTTTAAACAGTTTAGAAAAGACTTTCTAATAATGAGAACTGTCTAAAAGAGGAATGAAAGACATCAGATTCTACCTTGGACTTCCTTGGAGGTCTTCCAACAGAGAATTGGAATAACCACTTGTAGAGTAGGATAATAGTGGGATTTTCTTTCAGATAAGAGTTGGACAAGATATTGATTTTGTAATTCATAGAAGACTTAAAATCATTTTGTCATTCTGTTATGAATGATTGGCAATAATTTACTTAGGTTACTCAAATCAGGTGTTTGCTTTTGTTGATATTCAACAAATTTGTTTCATTTTTTAACTATTTGGGGAATTTTTTAAAAATACTTTTCTGAAAAATATTGGTCACATTTTTTTTTGTTCTTGCCCATATGGGGAAAGAGTAGTAATTCTGAAATTCTCTACTTTTGCTCAGTCGTCTTGATCAGTCATTGTTGTCTATCTACTCTATAAGTTTGTTTTCCAGTTCAGTAATTTTCTGAGCTACTTTCCCCTTTTTACTTTGTGATTTTCCATTATTCTATCCTGCAGAAGATAATTCTATTTTTCACTGAGTATTGCTTTTAATGACCCTTAGAAATGTTTTCAGTTCCAAAGAATGTAATTCATCACATCCAGGGTAGCTAAATGCTCTGTTTTCATTTCATTTGTCTTTGTCTTCAATTCCCCTCAACAATATTTGTTCTACTTGAGACAAATGATGCCTTATTCTCCTTGATGAAAGAGTAGGCAACTAAAACTTGCACTGAAGGTTCCTTTCTCTTATCATTGGCAATAATCACTAGTAACTTTTTAAAACTGTCTTTCAGATTCTCTTTGTCAGGAGACCAGGTTTGAAACCAAAGATTCAAGTCTGACACAGGATATTTGCTCATGAGCATCAGCCAAGACAAGACTAACAAAGGCTGGTTCTTGGCAGTCTACAAAAACAGAAGCTGTGGGTTATGATCTTAATTTAAAGAAACAGAAGCTTGACCAGGAGACTCGAGCTAAACAAATAACAATGTCTCAGAGAACTATTTTTAATGAAGTGAGTGTACCTCAATGTCATACCTTGGGGAAAAGTTTACTCCTTAAGTCAGTCTTTGTTCCATTATGGAGAGGGTCTATGGAGAAAAGGATCCAAAAATATAAGATATTCGGAAAGAGTAATAAATTCTCCCTAAGAACCATTCTAAGTACAAGTTGAAGAATCATTTCAGTTACTACTCAGATTTAATGAAGTTTTATAGACTAAATGCTGGAGAAAAATCACATGAACATAATGAATATGGAAAATCATTTGGAAGAAGATCAAATAATATTGAACATCAGAAAATTCACATTGGAGAGAAACTTGAGTGTAATAACTATGGGAAAACCTTGAGCAACAGGGGCAGCTTGATTAAAAAGAAAATTGAGACTAGGAAAAAATCCTTTGAATGTGATGAATGTGCGATAGGTTTCAACTGGATGTCAAACCTTATTAGACATCAGAGAACTCATACTGGATTGAAACCATTTGAATGTAATGACTGTGGAAAAACTTTCAGTGAGAGGGTATCTGTTATGAGACATCAAAGAACTCACACTGGAGAAAAACCCTTTCCATGTAATGAATGTGGGAAAGTTTTCAGCAGGAGGGAACAACTCATCACCCATGAGAGAACTCATACTGGAGTGAAACCCTTTCTGTGTAATGTATGTGGGAAAGCCTTTAGAGAGAGCCAAGTACTCAAAGGCCATCACAGAACTCATACTGGGGAGAAACCATTTGAATGTAATGAGTGTGGGAAGGCTTTCAGGTGGAAAGGGAATCTTAATATGCACAAGAGGACTCATACTGGAGAGAAACCCTTTCAGTGTAATGAATGTGGGAGAGCTTTCTGTCAGAGGGGGTCCTTCAATAGACATCAGAGAACTCATACTGGAGAAAGACCCTTTGAATGTAATGTAGAAATGCCTTCAGTTTGAAAAGTCTGCTCAAAATCCACCAGAAAACTCACTCTGCAGTTAAGCCATTTGAATGTAATGTTTGTGGGAATGCCTTTAGTGACAGAAATGTTCTCAAAAGCCATCAGAAAACACACTCTAGAGTGAAACCTTTTGAATGTAATACCTGTGGAGTAAGCTTCCAGTGGAGGTCAAGCCTTGTTATACATCAGAGAACTCATACTGGAGAGAAACCTTTTGTATTAAAGCTTTTTATTTGTATAACATATGTATGGGTAGTTCCCCAACATTGATCTTTACAAAGCTTTCCATTACAAATTTTACCCCCAGTCCCCTCCCCTCCCCTAGATGGCAGGAAGTCCACTACATGTTAATAATGTTGAAATGCTTGACAAGTTATGCAAGAAAAATCCTATCTACAAGAAAAAAAAAAGAATCAGAGAAAGGCAACACAATGCAAGCAAATGTCAATAGAGATCATGAAAATGTTACGTTTTGGTCCATATTTCATTTCCCTCTCTCTGGGTGTATATGGTTTTCTTCAGTGAACAATTGGAACTGGTTTGAGACAATTCTTTGTTGCAGAGAGCCATGTCCATCAGAATTGATCATCATGTAATACTGTTGTTGCTGTGTGTGATGATCTCCTGGTTCTGCTCGTTTCACTCAGCATCAGTTCATGCAAGTCCCTCCATGCCTCTCTGAAATTGTCCTGCTGGTCGTTTCTCACAGAACAATAATATTCTATAACATTCATATACCATAATTTATTCAGCCACTCTCCAATTGATGGGCATCCCTTCAGTTTCCAGGAGAAACCTTTTGTATGTAATGAATGTGGGAAAGGCTTTAGCTGGAAGGAGAATCTTATTAGACATCAGAGAATTCATACTGGCAAGAAACCTTTTGAATGTAATGAATGTGGGAAAAGTTTCTGTGAGAGCATACACATCACACATCATAGAACTCATTCTGGAGAAAGACACTTTGAATGTAATGAATGTGGAAAAGGCTTTAGCCGGAAGGGAAGCCTTATTAGACATCAGAAAATTCATAGTGGTGTGAAGCCCTTTGAATGTAATGAATGTGGGAAAACCTTCAGTGAGAGGGCATCCATTAATAGGCATCAAAGAACTCATACTGGAGAGAAACCCTTTGAATGTAGTAAATGTGGGAAAGTCTTCGGCCGGAAGGAACAACTTATCACCCATGAGAGAATTCATAGTGGACTGAAACCCTTTTTGTGTAATATATGTGGGAAAGCCTTCAGTGAGAGCCAAGGTCTCAAAAGGCATCAGAGAACTCATACTGGAGAGAAACCATTTGAATGTAATGAGTGTGGGAAAGCCTTTAGTTCAAGTAATGTTCTCAAAATCCATCAGAGAATTCATACTGGTGAGAAACCTTTTAAATGCAATGTATGTGGGAGAGCTTTCAGTTCAAGTAATGGGCTCAAAAGTCATCAGAGAGTTCATACTGGTGAGAAACTTTTTGAGTGCAATGAATGTGGAAGAGCCTTCAGTTCAAGTACTGTTCTCAAAAGCCATCAGAGAACGCATTCATACAAGAGTGAAACTATTTGAATATAATCATAAATGAAGGTCTTTAGTGATAGTATTCTTAAAAGTCATCAGAGATCTCACACTGGAGAGAAACCCACTGAATGTGATGAATGTAGCAAAAGATTCAACAGGAGGGCAAACCTCCTTAGGTATTGGAGAACTCCTATGGAGAGAAAATTTTTGTATGTAATAAATGTGAGGAAGATTTTATTGAGAGTAGATTCATATATCAGAATTAACTTTATTAAAAATTAATATGAGAAAGGCTTCCAGTGGAATGAAAATCTTATTAGATAGATATCAAAAGACATACTATAAAGAGAAAGCCATTGAATGTAGGAAACACTTTATTACCAGGAGAATCATTTATATAACAACTATTTAAATGCGAAGGAAAATTAGCTTTAAAGACTTCAGAAACCAATATACTGATCAAACATGACTATAGAAGAGAAATGTGGAGCCATTCTTTTCCATCTCTTAGCAGAGAAATAAGGACTACTGCAGAGATCTGGGTTTACCAGGGCACACTGTATGCCCATTTTGTCATGATCCCAAACCAGAGAATTGTTTTTACATTATAAAATAAAGTTTCAGTGTATTTTTAAATGTATAAACCATTCTTAGCTGGTCCTATACAGAAGCAGGTGGCGGGCCTTTCAAAGGCCAAAATTTGCTGATCTGTGAACTAATGGTTCAGAATTTTTCAGACATAACTAATGCTAATTTATTTTACTTAATTATATTTATTACAATGGATTTTTGCATGAGAAATGTTGTGGGGGAGGAGAGGGTTAAGTACCGATATCAAAAAGAAAAGTGTCTAAAACAATTAAAAGTACACAGAATTAAGCATAATGAATCCTGACAAGGATAGATTTTTTACTATTCTTTTAAATTTAATATTCACTTACAGTGTACATAATGGTTTATGTATTCATGTACATTATTTTTCTTATATTTTTGATGTTTGAGTTCATAATTTTAAAAAATCTAAATGAAAACTAAGAAATCCTTCAGCCTGAGAGGATCACTGGGAAATGTATACTTAGCAAAACCCTTGGAACGTAATAAATGTAGGGAAAAATTTCACAGAGGGCAAACCTTTTCTTGAAAGAAAACTCATGCAAGAGAAAGCTTGTTGTTTGGGAAAATGTCAAAATGGATAGGATGAGTGCTAAATAAAATGTTAAGCATACTATGATCAGGGGCCAACTAACTACTAAGAGCTAGTGGAGTATGTATTTACTTAGAGTAAATTAGGACGGCTCACCACATGGTAAGTGTTCTAAGATTAAGTAGATTATGGTTTCTTGAGTTCTTGCCAAGAGGATGCTATTCTAGGTGGAAAGAACTGATTTAGCAGGAGAATACAAGGCCAGTTTGGATGATTCTGCATGTCAAGAGCCAACGTGTTCTGAGCACTTTTATATAGAAAGGTGTCATCCTCACAGTTATTGAAAGCCAAAGATCCAGCAGGCAAGTATGAGTGTTGAGGATATGGAATGGAACGTTTCCTTGTTTGTAGAGATTTGGGTCTTAATACTAGCCTATACCAAATGTCCCTGAAAGGGCTGATCTTATATTTGACTTTACTGCTTACCTTCCCCTGACCCCCTCGCCCAGGTGGGCATTTCACTTGGCAATACTTTTTGTCAGAAGTGTAATTCTTAGTACCTCTTTGATAGATTCTATTATTTATGTCTATCACTCCTACTTTGAAGCGCTCTCTTCCTTTTTTTTCTGTTCTTTCACTTTTTTTGACACTTCTTTCTAATGTGAATGGGGCTCATCTAGTAAGAACTGGACTCTCAGATGTATCTTATTCCAAATATCTATTCAAGAATTCTACCAACTTTTATTCATTTTTTTCATTGAAACTTTTTGTTTTTATATCATCCGCATTTTCTATTGTATTCTTCTCCCTCCCAGGAGTTGTAACAACAAATAATAAAGAAGGGAAAAGTTCAACAAAACTAAGTAATAAAATGAAAAAAATATGAGATGCAGTATTCCACACCCAGTACCTTCACATCTGTCAATAAGTATCTTTACCTCAAAGGTATATATGTTTTGAGGTTTTTTGAGCTAACCACATTCATTACAGTTTCATAACATTCAAAACAAAAATTTGGTCTTCCCTTCCCCCAAATCATTAGCTGTGACTTAGCTGAATTAATAGCAGGAATTTAAGGGTAGTTTAACATTTTGAAAACAATTAGAACAAATGCATTAAAAATAAAAGCCATCCAAAACTACTCGATTTACTCAATAGATAGGGAAAAAACCTTTGCCAAAATACAATACTCATAAGAAATCCTACAAAGCAAAGACGGAGAAATAATTTAATATGGAGAAATGCGTTTTTATAAAAGCTAGCACTGTATGTAATGGGGAGAACAGTATAAGTTTCTCTAAGAAAGACAGAAGGAAAGAAAAGCTGCTTCTTTCCTTGCTGTTTTATGACATGTTTCTAGAGTTGCTAGCAATAGCAAGGGGGAGAGATAGAATGAAAACTTTATAAAGTTAGGGAAAAAGGAAACAAAACTATACTTAATTTACTGATGATATCATGATTTATGGAAAAAATCCTAGCGAATCTGTAAAGAAAATTAGGAAGTTTAAGGCTTTGATATTAGGCCAAAGTGGTTACCTCCATTGCAGTCAGAACATTCAGTTTCCAAGTTTCTCCTTCAACAACGCCCTAAAGGCCATAAGACATTGAATAATGAATGAACAAATCCAATGAGAAACTAAGTGATTTCAGAACCCATGACAAGTTAACCCAAAACCTGAAGGTTTAGTTCCAGGACAGAATAGCCTCCTAGCATGACAAATCTGGGCTCAGGTCATGTTAAAGTCTACAATTCTCTATGTCTGGAGGCAGCAAGAGCAGAGGAATCTTCCAGGTAGGCTTTTTTGTGGGGATATTACAACAATCAGGCATCAAGGTGGTGCAACAGCTCCCAGAACAGGACAACCCCAGTCTAGGGACTCTGAAGACTTCAGTATTCTTGAAATATTGGGAGAGGGGCCAGAAGACCCAGGTCTTTGAACCTCAAAGAATCTGGGAAGGACCTAACTTTGAAGTGGAAGTCAATTTAAAAGCCCACATGACTCAAAGCAGAGCCAACCACTAAGCTCAAAATCTCACCAGTTGGTTGAGCCTGGTCCTGGCACAAAGGCTTACTTTGGGGAATAAAGCTAGAGAAATGGGTAAATATAAGACAATGTTGACCTGCATCAGAAATTATTTTAGCTATATTTTCCAAATGAGCAACTCTATAAACTGCTAGCAGAGACCCAAAGAGTGTTCCACAAGTTCTACATAGCTACCTAGAGAAATTAAGCAAAAGATACAAAATTATGTAAAAGCTTTGGAGGAAAGAAGTGGGAATAGAATAGTTTAAAACTATTCCCTAAGCTTCATCATTCAAGAAGGTCTCTAGAAACTAGATTACCTCAAACACAAATCAGTGATGCCATGTCAAAAAAATAGGTGTGGGGGAGTAAAGCACCTTATCAAAAAGAACTGATATGGAAAACAGGCAGAGTAGAAATAATTTAAGTATCATTGAATTCCTTGAAAACTATAAAGAAAAAAAAAGGCTGCAGACAATAATAGATCCAGAAGATTAAGTAAAGAGAATCCGCTACTCACCTCCTGAAAAGAAAAGTTCTAAGTCTCTTAAGAATCTGGTATCTAGGAATTTCTCTCCATCCCACATTAAAGAAAAAATATCAGTAGAATCCAAAAAGAAGTTGATCAAGTAACAAAAAACTACAGTCAGCCTCATCTAACTATCAGCTTCTACTGAAAACCAGAGAAGATCTTGGGGTACAATATTTCAAAAAGCAAAGTGATAGACTTGCAACTCAGAGTTGCCCTGCAAAGCCAAGTATAATCCTACCAGGGAATGGGGATAATGTATCTTTCATGGAACAAAGGACATTCAAGTGTTTCTGATAAAAGATCAGCTTTAATAGGCTTGAAATAGAAGATTATAGAATAACCCTGAAGATAAATTTATTTGAATATTTGGAAAAAGTTGTATGATTATGCAGTGCCAATGTTCTATTGGAGAGCAGTCCCATGAAAATTTTAATGTCTTCAAATGACATCAAGAGAGTTAACTGGAGAACCCTGGAGTGGATGACTTTTTGGAGTTTGGAGAAGAAAAAAAAGGAAGGGAAACAGAATATCATTCTTAAATAAAAGGGGCAAAGGATCTTTAATACACATGTAGTTTGGTGTATAAATTAACCAAACTCAACAGGGATATGAAGATAGAGAAAGGTAATACCACGAAAGGAATAGTTTCAAGACCAACTTCCTCATCCTAAAATTAAAAGGGCGAGAGAAAGGAACTAGGACTAAAAGAGTGCCTTGGATTGCCTTAATCAGGCAGGGGATGGCTGAAAAATTGAAGTATATGAATAATGGAATGCTATTGCACCATATGAAATAACACTGTGTAAAGGAAGCACGATCAGAAGGATTTATAGAAGGACAGCAACATTAAAGGAAAAAAAATTGGAAAGACTCATAAACTAATATCAGTGCAATCATTTACCATATCTCTAATATGAAACATGTCACCTGCCTCCTCACAGAGAGGGCATGGACACTAAGCACAGATAGGGGAAGAGGGGATGGATATTTGGAAATTTAATGCAGGTGGTTTGCTATTTATTTGTTACAAAGGGTTTTTTTTTTTTAATTTTTTCCCTTTTCTTTCTCATATTATTAATGGAAATGGCCAAGGAAGTGGATTAGAATTAGTGATGCTAAACAATATAGAGAGCCTTATTTTTAAATATTTAAAATTACACAGGCCATTTGTAGTAGTGCTCAAATCTACTTTCCCTTAATTTCCCTGGATGATGAAAAGAGCAACTCCTAGCCCCTTTGTCCTTAAGATGCTAAACCTTATGGAAGAGTGATTGAGGAAGCAGGGTCTAAGCATGAGTTGACTGGACAGAAGTACTAGGTAGTGGTGGCTAGTGGCAGCAGGGTCAGCAAATCATTCACTATCTAGTTCAGTCAGTCCTATTTTATAGATTATGATCTAATAATCAAAGATTCATATAACAAATGGTGCTAGATTTTAGGAAAGTGGTTTGGTATTCTGGGCACAAAAGGTCTTTTTATAAGAAAAGAAAACCTAAGGATTGGAGATTTCTTGCCTGTCTTTTTAGTCACCCATCAAGGAATCTTTGAGGAAATCTTTAAAATGCACAGACTCTCAGAATACACCACCACAAGGAGTTTCCAGTTATTCTAGTTCATGATAACACTGATTTTTCCAATCATTCTAGTTTATGATAACACTAATTTTAACCATCAGGGTTATGGACCTGGGACAGATTTAAACTATTATTGGTTCTCATATTTCTCATATATGTATATGTATATATACATATATATACATATATGCATATATATATCATATATAATATCTATTATATAACTCATATAGTTACTCTTTAAAAGCTAGATGTATATATTTATAATACACATTAAGGGCTTATTATCCTAGGGACCCCAATTTTCATCCAAGTTAAAACTAAATATAAACGGATTCATTTTTAAATCATATTGCCTGTTATTCAAATTAAAGCTTGGGGAGTTTTGGAGTGGGTTCTTAGCTGTATCTGGTTTGGGGTGGGATGGGAGGGTGTGAATGAGCGTTTTACCTCTCCAGCACCTCCACAGACCGAATGCACAGGAACCAGCAGACTGAACACCTTGGTATCATCTTGGCCATGTCACTTCTCCTGCTGCCCCCTTCATAAATGAGAGTGGTCCGGGTGGCCGTGGGGTCCCCTCCAGCTCCTGGGCTGGGGCCCTTTGTTTCTGAAGCTGCCTCCAACCACTGCAATAAACCCAAACGTGCCTTCGCTTCCTCGTGCAATGCTGCCACCGTTCAAGCAAGGGATGGATTGTGACCCACAATACGAGCCGCCGGGTGTCCATGGGGCAGGTCTTACTAGGCAAGCCTCGTTTTATTTCCTGACAATGCGGTAGGAATGGAGAGTGTTGCAGACATAACGCGACCTTCTGCAAAGCCTGTTTCACTCCCTTTCCCTTTCCCTCTCTCTCTCTCTCTCTGTCTTTGTGTCTTTTCTTCCCTCTCCCTCTCTCTCTCTCTCTCACACAGACTATTGCACCATGAAGCACACATTAAGTCAACATCTCAGATTTCGATTTCCTTTGAAATTCTGCTGGACACATTCTTACATGAAACACTTCTGGATCACTTGAGCTGCTAGTGACAAGGTTGTTTGTTTGTTTTCCTTTTAATTTTAGTTTCCATACATATACATTTTTTATGTATTTCTATATGTATGCCATTTCCTCAGCTGGAATGTAAGCTTCCATTGGGATAACCGGAGTCAGTGACATGATCTGGATGAAGATCAAGCCAAGATTTTTTCCAGGAAGACATTTTTTAATGCTGCATTTTCCTCTAGGCCTCAAATCCTTCCCCTATCATATACTTCTGAAGGTATAGTTTAAAAAGGGGAGGGGGGGGAGGACATAGCACATGAACTTTGTTGAAAGCTAGGCAGGAAAACTTCCTTATAGTAAATGATTGACAGGAAGAAGGAAGTTGAATGACAGCTTTGTTGTCAAGTGAACTCTAAACAATTTTCTGGCAATATACATACTGAGTGTTCCAAAAGTCTTCATTTTAACCTTTAACAGAAGTATGAAGACTACAAACATAAAAAACTGAAAATTTAAATTTGATATTTTTAGTTTTATACATTCTAAAAGAAATTTTAATTTGAAGATGAGACACACTCGTTATTTCTTGCAGGTATGTTTCTGGAAGACACCATCAGGCTGGTGCACTAATAGAGGAGATCACCTGATCTTTATCCATTAGACTTTTTCTTGTGAGGTCATATAAAAACTGTTATAAATGCATCAAAACCTCATTTTTTTGGATGATATTTTTAAAAATGATTTTTTCTCCAATTACATGTAATGACAATTTTCAATATTCATTTTAAAACATGTTTAAGTTCCAAATTTTCTCTCCTTTCCTTACCTCCCCACTCCCTGAGACAGTAAGCAATTAGATATAGGTTAAATGTGTTCTATCATGCAAAACTCATTAATATATCAGTCATGTTGTGAAAGACACAGATCCAAAGGGGGAAAAACACACACAAATACAAAAAGTGAAAAACAGTATGCTTCAACTTGTGGATAATCTTAAAACTAGGATTACAAATACAATCCTTTCAGTCACTGAGCAGAGGCTAATTAAAGTTTTGATAAAGTTCAGAAAGCAACTAGAGCAATGTATTGCACAAAACAGTGGTTACAATGAATTTTAATAAGAAACATGAATAATTCAAAAATTGAGCTTTCTAGAACTGATCAGATGGAAGTTCATTTTAATGGCTTCCATTCTTCCCCTTTGGCCATATTGTCTTAATTCTCCCATCAAGTAAAGCTTCCTATAAAAAACTAAAAACAGCTTTTTCTTAATGTGAACTAACAATAAACCTGCCTTTGTAATATTCAATCTTAAATTAAGCCCTGCCCTTTGATAAGTTAGAGAACAAGTTGGAGTGAGGAGGGGGAGGAAGGGAGAGAGTGAGAAAAGTAAGGAAGAAGGGAGGGAGAGGGAGATGAAGGGAGAAACTGGGGTTAATATTAAAAGTGTGGGAGAAAAAGATGGAAAAGATAGATATTTTTTTAAAAACTGATAATACTGCTTATTAAAAAAAGTATATTGGAATACACATGACCCTGTTATCGGGTGATATTTTGAGGAATAGAGATCGGTGACAAATGAGAGTATGCAAAAATTGAAAATAGCGTGTTTTGGAGGGGCATTTGGAGACATAATTTGAGGCAAATTTTTCTGTGTGGTTCATCTGAACACTGATTTTAAAAATGATTTGATGACTATCTTGGATAATCTAGTGTAAACTAAGGGTATCTTTCACAATAACCATCACACAAAGTATGCCTTATCTGGAGAAGGTATCCAGTGGAGAACTCATTCAGGTGCTTTTGGCTTGAAAGCTCTAGCTTCCATTCTATCCCATGCCAGCTCTGAGTTAATATCTATTTATATGTACTTGAATCTCATTTGTATACAGTGAATGTGCTCCTAAGGTTTGTTGTTAAATTAAATCACATTTGAAATGTAAAACAATTTTTTTTTAATTGAGCTTTCAAATTTTGGGGGAAATCTTCAGCATTTATATTTCTGAAGCTCAAGATGACACTGAGATTTTTGGGATACCCTGGAGAATTTAGTAGGTAAAAAAACATGGAAGGCATTCAATCTAGATTTATAGCTATCCTTGAAAATGGGGATGGATTTATCAATGTTAGTGACTTCAAAGAAGCAAAAAAACAAACAAACAAAAAAAAAAACCAAATTTGATCTTTGGCTAACACACCAGGAGAACGGAAGAAGAGAAACAGAGGAGTTTGGGAATGCTTGCTCATTTTACATTGAAATAGTGACCAAGTTAAAACAAGTCAGTCACTCATGCTAGGGGAGAAATGATACAAGCTCTTTCTCATTGCTACAATTCTCTGATAATTATTATTGCAAACTCTCAGAAGCAACAGTCACAGAATCACAGATTGTGACAAAAATCACAGAATTTCAAGTTGGAAAACTCCTCTATGATAATTTAGTCCAACCTACAATCAAAAAGAGTTCCTTGACAATCACTCGATGATCATTTGATCTTCATTTTTTAATTTGTTTTTGCTATTATTCATTCTTAAATATCTTCAGGCTCCCAAGACAACTCACGCCCATCTAAATCACTTTTGAGAGAAGTTTTTTTCTTACATTGAATAGAAGGTGCCTTTGAGAATTTCCATTCACTGCCTCCTCCTTCTGCCTTTGAGGGGCAAGCAGAACAAGCTAGTCCCTCTTCACCAGATAGTATTCCAGATACTTGAAGACCATGATTATGATCCCCCCAAACTGACACTCATATAGCATGTAATGCTCATATGGCATGAAACCAAAGCCTTTCTCTATCCTGTGTCACTCTTCTTTGAAATAAATCTTAATGTCCTTAAAATATGCTGCCCAGAACTAAGCACAGTAATCCAGATATTGTCTGACCAGAACAGAGCATAGTATAGCAAGATTGATTTCCTGATTCCTGGAAACCATATTTCTCCCTTTATGTACCCAAAGGTGGCACTGTATTTCTTAATTTGTTAGATCACATAAATAACTCATAGTGAACTTTCAATATAAAAAGATTCCCCCAAACCTATTTTTAAAATGCTGATGGACCATGCCCAGATTTTAAAAATTCACATTTTGCTTTTGTTCAGTAATATCAGTTCCAAATCTTCATGATCCCATTTGGGGTTTTCTTGGCAAAGACTGTGGACTGGTCCATCATTTCCTTCTCCAACTCATTTTACAGATGAGGAAACAGAGGCAAACAGGGTTAAGTGACTTGCCCAAGCTCACACAGCTTTTGTCTGAAGATGGATTTGAGCTCACCATTCCCAACTCCAATAGTTTTGACCCTAGGCTCCAGATCTAAAATGCTAATTATTCCAGATTGTTACTTATCCCTCTAAAATCTGTCATCTGCAAATATGATAATCCTACTATGTGTCCATCATCAATAAAAGCAGAGTTTCTTGAAGCTACTATATACCTCATAATTTGACATATTCACATTTGATCACATCCAGTCTGGAAACAGGAATCCCTGCACACAGGGACAGAACATTCAGAATTTAATTCCTCGGGGACAAGCCGGTGGGAAGGACGACCAGAGGAGGGTCTGAAGCTCTTAGCTGTGTCTCCCCATGCAGCAGGGGTCCTGATACTAGGTCCAATTTCCCTCCCACCTGTGCTGTCTGTCCCCTCCTGCCTGGGTCTACCATGGACGGTGATTCGTCCTCTCCTCTTAGTCCCCCAACCTAACTACATACTAAGGGGCGGTGGCAGCGGCCCTACACTAAGCTCAAGGAAAAATGATCAGGGGGTCTTGAGGGCGGCACAAGGGAGACCCAGGGCCCCTCAAAGAGTTGGGAGGGCACGGGCCTACTCTTCTCGGTCTTAGTGCCACGAAAATGACCTCCAAAATTGAACCTGAGTTTGCAGGGTCATTCTTAGGGCCACCCCAAAAAGCTGGGAATCCTGATAAGTTTGTCTTGATTTGAGGATAAGAGGGTGTGGTGTGTAGTTCCCTACAGTACCAGAGACCCTGGAGATTACTGATTATGGCTAGAATAAAAGGGCTATTCAAACTGATCTAAAAACAGGCTTGCCCCGAGGTGTGCTGCTATGGGGAAGTGAGCTCCACTTTCTTTCAGACTTCCTCATCTCAAAACAAAGTTAATTGTTAAACAAAGGGTGGGCTAAGTGGATAAAGGGCGTGACTAAGGAGGGTGAGGGAGACCAGGCAAGGGAAGATAAGAAAAAGCCAGGAGCGCCTCAATGAAGAGCTACTTTATTTCATTTTCTTCTGGCTTGTGACTCTCCAGGGAGAAGACGCTGGTCGGGTCACCAAAGCTCGGGAGGAGGTGAGACCCGGCTGCCCTCAGGTATAATACCCGCCAGGCCGTTGTGCGGGAGGGGCGGGACACTGAATCATGCAACTATCTGTTATATAAGAGACAGAGAAAGCGGTCATTGTGGAAGGGAGACTAAGGGACAACAGAAGGAGGTTGGGATCCGGTGAAATCAAGCACCAGGAAAAGAATGTCGAAAGCCGCAGCGCTTCCTGGGAGATGTAGTCTAAATCAGCGACTCTAATTAGCGTGCAGGACAGAGCCTTTCCCTTCCGCACTCTACTTCCCAGAAGGTTTTGCGGTTAGCCGGTCTGAGGCACTATAGGCTGTTAATATTCCCGCCGAGTAAAATGCATCATGGGAATATTTCTTCCGCCTCTCTGAGTGCACCTCTGATTGGCTGGCCCGGAGAGGGTAAAGGAGCAAGAGCACCTCCTTCTCTCTGGCTCCTCCCTCCCCGTTCCCTGCTTCCTGCTCCGTCAGAGCCAAGGTAAGCTCAGGAGGACAGTTTGATTGAGCACTCGCCCACCCGCTCCTGCCTCCCTTGTCCTGCCCTCTATTCCCTTCATGTTACATACGTGTGCCTAGTTATGCCTGGCAATGAGGGCGGGGCACCGTGCACGTGCATCTTTCACTCCGCCTCCTCCCTACCAAGTTGCCGGAGGTTTGTGTCACTGGGCACGGGCGGCTTCTTCCCCCCCCCCCCTCCTCTTCTCCCCCCCTCCAGCCACAGGAAGAGGGTCCCTGGCTTCAGTGCTGACTGCGCACGCGCAGCTCCGGCCCAAGCTGCATAAGCCATAGGCAGAATGAAGGCAGGCGAGCATGAATCCTGACAGTGCGCCTCCGCGAATTCTCTGCCGAGCCCCCAGTCTTGGGACCTACTCTGTAGTTCTGTCTTCGTGCACGCAGTGGGTGCGTGTTAACTGGAGTGTGCCAGTGCACGTGCTTGTTAGGGGG
>JAJPUD010012334.1:32821-49890 GCA_023553655.1 Myrmecobius fasciatus | reverse complement strand
TTTCTTTCTTTCTTTCTTTCTTTCTTTCTTTCTTTCTTTCTTTCTTTTTTGCTTTTTTTCTTTCTTCTTTTGCTTTTTGCTGAGGCAATTGGAGTTGTGACTTGCCCAGGGTCACACAGCTAGGAAATGTTAAGTGCTGAGATCAGATTTGAACTCAGGTCTTCCTGACTTCAGGGCTGGTGCTCTATCCACTGTTCCACCTAGCTGCCCCCTTGACAGTTATTTTGAATGAAATTTCTTTTTGTATCTCTTGCTGCTGAACTTTGTTGCTAATATATAAAATATTTTTGTGGATTTATTTTGTATTCTGCAACATTGCTAAAGTTGTGACTTGTTTCTAGTAGTTTTTTTAATTGAGTCTGTACTGTTCTCTAAGTATACAATCATATTATCTGCAAAGAGTGATAATTTGGTTTCCTCATTACCTACTCTAATTCCATTAATCTCTTTTTTCTTCTCTTACTGCCAAAGCTAACATGTCTAATACAATATTAAACAGTAATGGTGATAGTGGGCAGCCTTGTTTCACTCCTGATCTTATTGGGAATGGTTTTAGTTTGACTCCATTACATATGATGTTTGCTGATGGTTTTAAATAGATACTACTGATCATTTTAAGGAAAAGCTCATTTATTTCTATACTCCCTAGTGTTTTTAATAGGAATGGGTGTTGGATTTTATCAAATGCTTTTTCTGCATCTATTGAGATAATCATATGATTTTTGTTAGTTTGGACATTAATATAATTGATTATGCTGATAGTTTTCTTATTATTGAACCAGCCCTGCATTCTTGGTATAAATCCTATGTGGTCATAGTGTATTATCCTGGGGATGACTTTCTGCAATCTCATTGCTAATATTATTTAAGATTTTTGCATCAATATGCATTGGGGAAATTAGTCTATAGTTTTCTTTCTCTCTTTTCACCCTACCTGTTTTAGCTATCAGCAGCATATCTGTATCATAGAAGTAATTTGGTAGTACACCTTCTTTCCCTATTTTTTCAAATAGTTTATATAGTCTTGAAATCAATTGTTCTTTTAATGTTTGGTAGAATTCACATGTAAGTCCATCTGGCCCTGGATATTTTTTCTTAGGGAGCTGATTAATAGCATGTTCTAATTCTTTTTCTAAAATGGGGTTATTTAAATAATTTATTTCCTTTTCTCTTATCCTGAGCAATCTCTATTTTTATAGATATTTCTCCATTTCATTTTGATTATAAAATTTATTGGCATAAAGTTGGCCAAAGAAACTCCTAATTATTTCTCTAATTTCCTCTTCATTGGTGGAAAGTTCTCCCTTTTCATTTTTGAGAAAAATAGTTTGATTTTCTTCTTTTCTTTTTCTAATTAAATTAACTAAAGGTTTATCTATTTTGTTATTTTTTATATAACCAACTTTTAATTTTATTTATTAATTCAATAGTTTTCTTAATTTCAATTTCATTAATCTCCCCTTTAATTTTCAGAATTTCCAATGTGGTATTTAATTGACGGTTTTTAATTGCTTCTTTTTCTAGATTTTTTAATAGTAAGTCCAATTCACTGATCTTCTCTTTCTCTATTTTATGCAAGTAAGCATCTAGAGATATAAAATTATCCTTTATAACTGCTTTGGTCATATCCCATAAATTTTTTTTTGTTGTCTCCTTATTGTCATTCTCCTGGATGAAATTAGTGATTATGTCTATGATTTGCTCTTTCACCCATCCATTCTCTAAAATTAGATTATTTAATTTCCAATTAACTTTTGGTCTATTTTCTCCTGGCCTTATATTATATGCATGTGATTTTTATTGCATCATCATCTGAAAAAGATGCATTTACTATTTCTGCCTTTCTGCATTTGATTTTGAGGTTTTTGTGCCTTAACACACGGTCAATTTTTGTATAAGTTCCATGAACTGCTGAGAACAAAGTTAACTCCCTTCTGTCTCCATTCAGTTTTCTCCAAAGATCTATCATACCTAAATTTTCTAACATTTTGTTTACCTCCCTAACTTCTTTCTTATTTATTTTGTGGCTTGATTTATCTAATTCTGAAAGACCAAGGTTGAGATTCCCCTCTAGTATAGTTTTGCTGTCTATTTCTTCTTGCATCTCTCTTAACTTCTCCTCTAGAACTTTGGATGCTATACCATTTGTTGCTTATATGTTTAGTATTCATATTGCTTCATTCTCTATGATAACCTTTAGTAAAATATAGTTTCCTTTGTTATCTCTTTTAATTAGATCTAGCTTTGCTTTTACTTGATCTGAAATCAGGATTGCTGCCCCTGCTTTTTTCTTTTGTTCACCTGAAGCATAATAGATTCTGCTCCAGCCCTTTACCTTCACTCTGTATGTATCTCTATGTTTTAGATGTGTTTCTTGTAAACAACATATTGTATGATTCTGGCTTTTAATCCAGTCTGTTATTCACTTGTGTTTTATGGAATAGTTCATCCCATTCACATTCACAGTTAAAATAACTAAATCTGTATTCCTTGCCATCTTATTTACCCAAAGTTATGTTTTTCTCTTTCCTTTCCCCTTTTTCCCTCCCCCCCTCCACAGTATTTTGTTTTTGACTACTACCTCCCTCTAACAGTCCTCCCCCCTATACAGTCCCTCCCTCTTTTTTACACCTTTCCCCTAATTGTTCTATTTTCCCTTCTATTAGTCTATCCCTTTCTTTTCCTCCTTTCCCTCCTACTTCCCTATAAGACTGGACAAATTTTTCTATGAACCCTAATGTGTCTGACAAACTCTTTTAGACCCCCAATTTGATGAGAATAAGATTCACACAATGCTCATTCCCCTCTCTTCTTTCCCTCAATTATATTAGGTTTTCTTTGTCTCAAGAGAATTTACCTTATTTTTTACCTCTTTTTTTGCCCTTTTTTGCCTCCTTTCCCCTCTTTTTCCACTAAGATCCCCCTTCCACCTCTAGTTTCTTTTTCATATCATCAAAGTAAAATCAAATTATACTCCCATTTTTTTAAAGTATAGCCATAGTAGAAATATATTTCTCAAGACTTCTTTCCTTTTTACCTTTTTATGCTTCTCTTGAGTTCTGTGTTTGGAAGTCAAAATTTTTGTTCATATCTGCTCTTTTCATTAGAAATAGGTGAAATTCACCTATATCATTAAATGACCATCTTCTCTGGAAGATAATGTTCATTCTAATCGGATAGCTTATTCTTGGGTATAATCCAAGCTCCTTTGCCTTTTGGAATATCTCATTCCAGGCCCTACAATCCTTTAATGTGGAAGCTGACAGATCTTGGATGATTCTAATAACAGTTCCTTGGTATTTGAATTGTTCCTTTCTAGCTGCTTGCAATATTTTTTTTTCCTTGGTACGATAGTCCTGAAATTTAGCCACAATATTCCTTGGGAATTTAATTTTGGGGTCTCTTTCAGGTGGTGATTGGTGAATTCCTTTGATGGTGATCTTGCCTTCTGATTCTAAAACATCAGGGCAGTTTTCTTTTATGATTTCCTGGAAGATAGTATCTAAGTTCTTTTTTTCATCATGGCTTTCAGAAAATCCAATTATCCTTAGATTGTCTCTCCTAGATCTATTTTCCAAGTCAGTTGTTTTTCCTAGAAGATATTTCATATTTTCTTCTAATTTTTCATTTTTAAATTTTTGTTTAATTTTTATTTAATTAAATTAACTGATTCTTGAAGTTTTATTGATTCATTCACTTACATCTGTTCAATTCTAATTTTTAATGTATTATTTTCTTCAGTTACCTTTTTAAGCTCCTTTTGTAACTGGCTAATTTGTTCATTGCATATTTTTTTCTATTTCACCAATTTTGTTATTCAGTGAATCAGTGTCTTTTTTGTATCTCTTTTGTAGGGCATTATATGCTTCTTGTAATGATCTTAATTCATTTCCCCATTTTTCTTCTAACTCTTTTTTTGAGATTCTTCATGCAGTCTTCCAGGAAAGCATTGTGAAATGGGGACCAGGTCATGTCTTCCTTTGTGGCTTCCTCTGGAGTTGCTTTACCTTTATGAACCTCAGAATCTGAGGTCTGCCCTTCTCTATCTCCATAAAATCTGTCTCTGGTGAGAGTTCTTTTTTGTTTTTTATTCATTTTTTTAAAGCTTCAGGTCTGTTAAAATCAGAGGAGTGGCAGCTGCTTTAATTTGCCCTGGGGCAGTTCGGCTGGTTAATTTCTGGTGCTAGGCTGTCTGGACTTTGTTCACAGTGTGTTATATTCTAGCTTTTACAAAAGGCAGATCTGCCAAAGTACCTGCCCACAAGCAGTGCACAGTGCCCCAAAGCCTCCCAGAAACTCCCCAGGTGCTTAGAATCTGCCACACTGAGTCTGGCCCGGCTTCCTGCCCTGTCTCCTGGTGCTGCTGTCTGAACTTGGCAAACTAACCGACCCTCTACCCTTCTGAAACATACCTGCTCTGAAGCTCTTCCAAGATAGCTTCTTCTGTGAATGTGTTGTAGTCCAAATATTTGTGGGTTCTTTGACTTAAAAATCAGTTTAGAGGCTTAATCTTCTGTTGGTTTCAGAGAAGGTCAGAGGAGGTCACATAGAGTTATGTCTTCACTCCACCCTCTTGGCTCCACCTGTTTTTCTCCCACTGAAACTATTTAGAAGAAACTTTATATTCTAACCAGTACTCTTGATTGCCATGATGCCTTTATTGTTGAATAAATCAAGTTTTTCTTCTAGATTTTTATGGCTTCTTTGTTTCAACTGATTTACACTGTCTATTAAAACTGTTGATGATTATTCTTTTATCCATTCTTCATCTTTTTTTCAGCATTAATATCTTGTTAAAATTGTTCCAATAGAATTTTTCTAAATTGCATTTTGTAACATCATCATAATCATCACCACCTCACCACCACCACCATCATCTTATTCTAATTTTTAAAAATTTTTTTCTTCTAATTTAGAATAGCTTCTGGTTTTTGTCTAACAATTCATTTACCTGAGTATAAAGAAAAAACTGATTCATAAATTACTCCCAAATCAGTAAATTATTTTTGTCAGAATATGTAATAAATGTTGTTTTAGTGATATCGTCCATTACGAGAATATCCTGACTTTTTCTCTGAAAGTAGTTGTTAAACACTTCAAGGCAAAAATAGTTCTGCATAGTTTATCAGGTATTAACTTCCAATTTATTAATTTTGAACCATGCATTTAGAATATGTTTTCATAGTCTTCTTCCTGTTCACTCTTGCATTCAAGTTATCCTTTATTAAAGTATATATTGATTTATTTTGACTCAAGTAATGATAATTCGTGTTTCCCTTAGTTGGGTAAAATCAACGCTGTTTTCTTTTTTATTCACCTTTCCCAGTTGAACTAAGTCATCTTTCCTTTCTCAAATACTGTTTATGTATGACCCCAAAGAAGTTACTTATTCTCATCAAAACTCCATTTCCTCAAATCAGTACAAAATTAAAGACATTTGTTTCTCTTGGCATGGTTGCATTCTAATAAGTAAAACTTGGGAATAGTATAAAAATACTTTGGTGTGGAAAGTTACACATAGCTATGAAAAGATTCATACAGGCATAAAGCATAAATTAACATATATTTTACCAGAATGAAGACATAATTGATTTGATCACTCTCCTAGAATGTGTTAAGCAAGGCTGGTACAGTCATGAAATAGTATTACAGGAGAGCTTGTCACTAATTAGGAGAGTGGGGTACCAGAGCAGATGAACTGACACTCAAAGCTTTAAAGATTTAAGGTATGGTCTCTTGTCTTGGAGGTAGAGGCTATTGAGAGAATGGTCTTAAAACTAGAAAATAATACTACCTTTGATATATACAAAATAGGATTATTCTGAGGGTAAAATGAGATTGATTATAGATTTAGAACCTAAAGGGATATCAAGGATTATCTAATTCAACTTCCCCATTTTTCAGATGAAGAAACAGCCCAAAATAGGTAAAGAAACATGTCCAAAGTATAGGACTTTTTTTTCCAAAACCCATAACTTGGAGCAGCTAGGTGGTGTGGTGGATAGAGTACCAGCCTTGAAGTCAGGAGGACCTGAGTTCAAATCTGGTCTCAGACCCTTCACACTTTCTAGCTGTGTGACTCTGGGCAAGTCATTTAACCCCAATTGTCTCAGGAAAAAATACTTTGAGTAAAACCTATAACACAAAATAAATATCAATTTTATTATTCTTGTTTCTATCCTAAACTAGAACATTATGTAAACTGATGTCTATAGGTTCCTTCTAAATGATAATCTAAATCTGGCAAGAATTTCACAGCCTTATAGTAAGATTGTAAATCTGACTTCCTCTCTTGCTCCTCTCTTAGACCCCAAGCAGAAAAGAAGCTGCTCAGGTCACTAAATGACACAATATCACAGCTGGAAACAAATGCAGGCAAAGAGAACATAGGCAGTTGAAAGACTCAATATGCTTAGATTGTAGTGAAGTGTCAAGTCTGTCTTAATAAAAAGACCTATATTCCAGGATTCTAGAGTGGGTCTGCAGATACTATGGGCAAAAGTCAGTCTTAAAAGATACTTAGAGATCCTAATTTAGCATTAGGATTGCTTTAGGAGTTTCTTATTAAGCCACACAATTTCTTATATGTCCTAAAAGTAAATCAGTCCTAAGATTCAATGTTCTATTTTTTTTTTGTTTTGCCTTTTTTTTTTTTTGAGGTGCCTCGATTAATACCTTGTTCATTCACTATAAGTTACATAAACAGAATACACCTCTTCAAACATTGTGAAATACAATTCCTCCTTACATTCTTCATGAATTTATCTAGGGAGAAGAGCAATAAAATTAGGCAATTGCAACTACTTAATAAACAGATGGAAAAGATGAAAGGATCTCTGATATAAGATTCAAATTTCAGATGCTGAGACTGCTGCCAAAGTAGTCTACTGAATTACTCCTTAAATATAGACATTATGAAAAGCATAAAAAGAAAGAAGGAAGAAGCAACAGCCTTGAAGTATAGTTTCAGACAGTGCTATAGTAATATTAGTCACTAATTTTATGTGACATTGTAAAATGAAATGCCAGCCCTTCCTTCATCCTAAGAGTGCAGTTATATGGCTGACTTTGAAAGTAAATAAAAGAAAGCCGTAGTTCATCACAATTTATCTGTGTGACATACAAGCTCAAACCAGAGTGCCATAGACATTGCTGAAGTACCTCTTCCTTTAAAGTCTGTAATTTATTTGGCCCTTTGTTCTTAAATGAGTACCCTAGGAATATCATTTTTTTCTTTAAATTTTGGATTCCAAAGGAAGAAACTACTTACTACTTGAAAATCTCTAGACATTGGGGGAAAAAAAGGAGAGATCAAAAAGGCAACTCTCAATATGAAGGTTTCTGTAATACTTAAGTAGTCTATTAATTCACTTTCTGGTTGTAAAAGTACTTGCACTTTTTTGAATTTGTGATTGCCCCAGATACAACAAGCCATAAAGAAGACCAGTAAGCTCCATTAATAAAAAAATCAAATTATTTTTATTCATTATTATTATCAAAAATATTTTAAACTATTAGCACCCTGCTAGAAATCTTTAATTGTATTTCATATTTTTGTAAATATGTGACTTCCAGCCTTTTTAGCAGTAACAAAAGTAACAAAAAAAAAATAGATTTGAACTAAAATTCCATGGTACATTTAAATTACATTCTCAATTTAACTTTGATCTCCTCTTTTTTTGAGGATCCCTAAAGTTCTTTTCCCCTTCTTCCACCCCTTTGCAACACAGATTCTGAATAGCAAAATAATAATAATGATGATGATTATGATGATGATCAATCATAAATTAAAATTATGTCTACTGTAAGTCAAACACTATTGTAATTTCTTTTTATACAAGGATAAAAATGAAATAGTCTTACACTTAAGTATCTTATAATGTATAGGGAGAGACAGCATGGTAAAATATAAAAGTAGGTAGAAAACAGATACAAAGTAAATGCAAGGTAAGTTTTGCTTTTTCATTTTTTGGTGGACAGAGAAAGGAGGCATGAGCATCTAGAAAGCTCTACAACAGATCCCAAATAGAACATTTTCTTTTTGCTGAGTTTTGAAGGATTTTAAAAGATGATGGTGGAAGAGTGCATTATTGAATTGGAGAAAACCTACATTAAAAATATAAAGATTGTTCCAAGGTGAATCAATGTTTTTCAAGAGCAAGAAGATCATTCTGCCTAGTCAAAAAGTGTCTGCAGAGGAGGGAGATCTACTACCACTATGATGACAACTATTGCTGCTACTACTATTACTGCTGCTGCTGCTACATTCCTGTAAAAGAGTTTTAAAAGAGTAATTAGATGATAACTCATCTGACACTAATAACAACATTTTAAGGTAAGTACTCTTCTTTTCCTTTTTTTACAGATGATGGAAAACAGGGAGATGAACAACATGCTGAGTCATATAACTTCTAAGTCAAGATTCAAATTCAGGTCTCCCTTATTATAAATCTAATACTCTCAAATGTACCATCTAACTTTATAATATGGATAGAAAGATAAATAAGTAGTGTATGAAGAACTCTGAATGTCATGAAAAGATGATATTTTACTTTATAAGTAATAGGACATAAGGGATTTAAGTGAGCAGGAGAATGACATGGTGAAATATGTACTTAAGGATTATTTTCTTGGCAGTTATATAGAGAATGGATGTGAGGAAGGAGAGATTTGAAGCAACAAGAACAAAGCCCTATTGCAATAGTTCAGCCAAGATTTGATGTGGTATAGTGTATCAGTCGAATGACACAATGGAGGATGACTATGAGAGATGTAGTGGATGCAGAATTCACAAGGCTAATAAACTGATGGGACTTGTGCAATGAATGAAATTCAGAGGCAAGAATGGCTCTGAGGTTGCAAACCTGTGTTATAAAGTATTGCAATGTTCTTGACAAAATAAAGCTGTGTCTGAGGAAATTTAGGAGAAATTTGTAAAAATAAAATTAAATTAAAGTTAAGATAGAAAGGAAAAAGATAAGTTAAGATAGAAAAGAAAATTCAGAGGGAATTTTGTTTGGGAGAAAAGGGAGATTGATCATGTCAAAATTCGGCAGTCTACCAGACAACTATTTTAAAAGGTCCAGTATCTAGATGGTAATATGTGATTTTAAGTGTGAAAGCTCAATATTTTCATCATCCTGGTTAAAATGTCTAAAATGTTATTTGTTTTAGAGAGAGGTAAAAGTAAATATTTGAAGTAGTTTCACAATAAAGTTAATTATTTGTTAACTTTAGTTTGTGTTGAAACAAACAAAAACATCTATTTACAAATGCTCCTGAAGTGCGCTTGAAATTAAATGAAAGAAAGACAGAAATGGAATGAAAGGGAGAGAATTTGAATGTGAAAGGCTTATGTCTGTCTTCTTTTATTTATTTATTTGAAACTAAATACAAAATTAGAAGAAGCAAAGTAGAAAAAGACAGAAAAGTAAAATTAAAACAAAACATTGTCATGTGCCTAGCAGAACATCAGGGAAGATGCAAAATGTATAATAATAAATTTCCATTTCAAGAAAACATATATAATAATAAAAGATTATAAATTCATGACTGTCCATTCTTTTTTGCTTCCTTATAGGCTATTCTTTTGTTCCCTGCTGTGTACTTTTTATTTTATTCTTTTTTCCCCTTCATCCCCTTTATCATCTCTCCCAAGCAGGCTACAATAAAGCATGGGTATGTATCTATTTATGTCTCTATCTCTGTCTATCTGTCTGTCTATCTATCTATCTATCTACAATCATATCCACACAAATACATATATCTATTTACAAACATATATACATTTATATGAATACATACACACATATACACACATATATATACACATGTACACATGCATCTAAAACAATATTAATATGGTTGACATATAATGAAGATTTCTCTCTTGCTTGAATCTTTAAGTTTAACTTTGTCTGAGATTAATGATTACTAGCCCTAATTTTTTTTTCCTACTTCTGATTCTTGTATGTATCTCTTATTTTTATTATCCCTGTTAACTCTTCCAATTTAATTCTATTCCTTAACTTAGCTTGCTGTTACTTAACCTCACCCCACTGAAAGATCCTCCTGTGTACTTTATCTTTTCCTCCCACTCTTTCCCTCCCTCTTTATCCCATTCTAATTAATCTACAGACCTTATCCCACTCTTATGGCACCTTTTCCTTTCCTCTTTTTCCTTTTCTCAATAATTTACTACTTTGTCCCACTGCCATAATTTACATCTCCTTCTATACCTCACCTTATCCTATTCCCTCCTTTCTTAGTTTTTTATAGATTTTTGAGAGTGCTGTACTCTTCATTTTATATACACACATATATGCATGTATGTATATACACATATATACACACATAGGCAGATACATATTTACATATATATGTATATACATACATATATCATGAAGATTATGGCATGCTCCAAAATATGTGTGCATCTATATACCCATACACATATATTCATATATATGTATGTATATATATATACATACATATATAGGCATATATTTGTATGAATTAAATGTATGTTTATGTGTGTATGCATGTATTATGTGTGTATGTTTTGTTCCCTATTTAATCCCTTCCTTATGTGTGCATATTGTCAGAACTACTAGCTCTCCTCCCCACTCTAATGACTCTGTATTGGTTCTTCCTCTGTACCTCATTTGTATAACATAATTACTCTTTTTACCTTTTCCTAGAAATCTTTGCTTTTTAGACTTTTGAGAATCAGATCAAACTCAGCTCTGCCTCAATCTTTCTTTTGAGCTATCCAATTACTGATGTCAATATTAAATATATGATATACATTTCCATGTTAAAAAAATGAAATTAATCTTTGATGTTGACTCCTGTATGTTAAATTTTATATTGAGTTCAGGTTTGGTTGAGAAAAAAAAACCTGAAAATCTATGTTTGTTGAATGTCTCTTTTTTTTCATTTAATATTATTGTTAGTTTTACTGGATATGATTTTTTTTGGCCACAAGCTTAGTTCATTTGATTGCCAATATATATATTTCCAGAATCTGCAATCTTTTTTATAGCTGCTGATAAATCCCACAAATTTCTAATTGCAGATCCAGCATATTTGAATTATTTTTGTTTGTTGGTTTATTTCTTGTAGACTTTTCTATTTCACCTGGGGGTTTCAAAGTTTAGTGATAATATGTGTTTTCCATGTAGGATTTCTTTGAGTTGGTGATTAATAGATTTTTTTTCCTGTTTCTACTTTCATCTCATATTCTATCACTCCAGTATATTTGTGTCTATATTCTCTAGACTCCAATAAAATTTAAATAGTTGGAACTTGATTGCCACCTTGTTAGGTTGATGAGGAGGAGGATAATGTCCTTGATTGTTATATGAAGGCTTACACACACACACACACACACACATATATATATATATATATATATAATGTATGTATGTATGTATGTATGTATTAGTATCTCCTAATTAAAAGAAAAGAAAAAAATAAAATTTCCTTTCCTTTTTTTTTTTTTTTTTTTTTTTGGTGAGGGAATTGGAGTTAAGTGACTTGCCCAAGGTCTCACAACTAGTAAGTTTTGTGTCTGAGTCAAGATTTCAACTCAGGTCATCCTGACTTCAGGGCCTGTACTCTATCCACTGTACCATCTAACTTCCTTTTTTTATTCTTTCAATTTTGTCCTCCAACTGAGCTTATTTTTGTTCATGGTTATTTTTTTAAAATATATTGTCTTCTCTTTAACCTAAAGTTAAGTAAAATTAATAGTAGAGAGACTAACTGAAGGTGTATGCAACATTTTATGTCCATTGTAACTTGTTACCCATATATCCATTTTAAAAAAATTAACAAAAATCTATTTTTCCCTCTTACTTTACAATCCATTGTGAAAAAATGAAAATACATTTCTTATTAGAAATATACAGAATCAAGCAACATAAATTATTTTATGGGTTTAGTTAGCTATCTTTGCTGTTAGGCTTATAGGAAAATTCCAAGATAGACTCCAGCTACAGGTTTCCTAAACTATTAAGCTGGATTTTTATTCTAAACCCTTTAATCCACAGGTAGGATGAGGCAATTAGTATCTCTCTGGGACTACCCCAAATTCTTGGGGTTACTTGCTGGCTGGATTCTGAAACCCAACTGCCAAACTAAAGTCAGAGAATGGTTGACCAATCCAAATCCTTTAGAGGGTTCATGGCTGTGCCTTTTTAGTTTGATTTCATCCTATTACTCTGTCAATTCCAGGTTTGGAGCTCAGCTGAACATTGTTGGTCTGGATGAGTAATAGAGATGACTCTTTTATTCCTTTCCAAAGTGTTATATTTCTAAGTCCAAATACATTCTTTTTAGGGAATCTAACCATTTCTGCTGCATAGCAGCTCTCTGAGCTATTACACTTCTCATTATCCCCATTTTATCAAGAATGAATAAACTCTATGATTTTTAACTTTCATAGGAAAGATTCTAAGTCCTTCTTGACTTTAGGTTCAGTGCTCTATTACCAAAACCATACTTTCTTTCATTAACATGAGTTATTATCATCAAAATCATCAATACTAATAAAAGTAGCATATTAAAATAATGTTGGACTTGGCATCAGGAAGAGCAATATTTAAATATCTCTAAAATTATTACCTATGACTATGGATTGATTACTTTCTTTTTATGGACTTCAACTTCATCATTCACAAAATGAGGAGTGTTGACTAGCAGGCCATTAAAATCCGTTTGATATCTAGATCTATAATCCTGTGATTCTATGACTCTTGAGGATACTCTCACTGGGTATAGTAAGTGAAAATATGGAATGACTTCATTATATAAATGAAACACCAAAGTTTAAGCATTTCTTTGCTTTGTGTCTCAAAATAAGTGAGACTTCATCCTAGAAAAAAGGGAAATGAGTGCTTTTAATCCTTTAAGCATCATGCATTGACCATAAATTCTTTTATCATCAAGCACTTATAAAATCAACCACTATAGGAAAGATTCCAGGAAGGGCAGTCAGGAAGAGTTTTCTCCTTCTCTCTTGGTAGAGTACCTTGCTTTTAGGATTCATAGGGGAAAATATTTTCATTTAATTTTTGAATCATGAAGAAACAATACTAGGCCAACACTTACTGATTAAAAATATATGAGTAACATATTTTCTTTTTTTTTTAAAGCTTTTTATTTGTATGACATGTATATGGGTAGTTTCCCAACTTTGATCTTTACAAAGCTTTCCATTACAAATTTTACCCCCAGTCCCCTCCTCTCCCCTAGATGGCAGGAAGTCCACTACATGTTAATAATGTTGAAATGCTTGAGAAGTTATGCAAGAAAAATCCTATCTACAAGAAAAAAAAAGAATCAGAGAAAGGCAACACAATGCAAGCAAATGTCAATAAAGATCATGAAAATGTTACGTTGTGGTCCATATTTCATATCCCTCTCTCTGGGTGTTTATGGTTTTCTTCATTGAATAATTGGAACTGGTTTGAGATAATTCTTTGTTGCAGAGAGCCATGTCCATCAGAATTGATCATCATGTAATACTGTTGTTGTCGTGTATGATGATCTCCTGGTTCTGCTCATTTCACTCAGCATCAGTTCATGCAAGTCCCTCCAGGCCTCTCTGAAATCGTCCTGCTCTTCGTTTCTTACCCAGCAATAATATTCCATAATATTCATATACCATAATTTATTCAGCCACTCTCCAATTGATGGGCATCCCTTCAGTTTCCAGTTTCTTGCCACTACAAAAAGGGCTGCCACAAACATTTTTGCACATGTGGGTCCCTTTCCCTCATTTAAAATCTCTTTGGGATATAGGCCCAGTAGAAACACTGCTGGGTCAAAGGGTATGCACAGTTTGACAACTTTTTGAGCATAACTCCAAATTGCTCTCCAGAATGGTTGGATCGATTCACAGTTCCACCAACAATGTATTAGTGTCCCAGTTTTCCCACATCCCCTCCAACATTCATCGTTATCTTTTCCTGTCATTTTAGCCAATCTGACAGGGGTGTAGTGGTACCTCAGAGTTGTCTTAATTTGCATTTCTCTGATCAATAGTGATTTGGAGCAACTTTTCATAAGACTAGTGATGGTTTTAATTTCATCATCTGAAAATTGTCTGTTCATATCCCTTGACCACTTATCTATTGAAGAGTGGCTTGAATTCTTATATATATGAGACAATTCTCTCTATATTTTAGAAATGAGGCCTTTATCAGCACCATTGAATGTAAAGATGATTTCCCAATTTGATGCTTCCCTCCTAATCTTGTCTGCATTTGTTTTGTTTGTACAGAAACTTTTTAACTTAATATAATCAAAATTGTCCATCTGGTGTTCAATTAGGAGTTCCAGGTCTTCTTTGGACATAAATTTATTCCATCTCCACAGGTCTGAGAGATAAACTATATTACGTTCCTCTAACTTGCTTACAAAGTCCCTCTTTATATATAGATCATGAACCCATTTAGAACTTATCTTGGTATGTGGTGTTAACTATGGGTCAAGCCCTAATTTCTTCCACACTAGTTTCCAATTTTCCCAGCAGTTTTTGCCGAATAGTGAGTATTTATCCCAAAAGCTGGGGTCTCTGGGTTTATCGAACACTAGATTGTTAAGGTAATTGCCTAGATTGTCCTGAGAACCTATCCTGTGCCACAGATCGACTGCTCTATTTCTTAGCCAGTACCAATCGGTTTGATGACCGCTGCTTTATAAGATAGTTTTAGATCTGGTACTGCAAGGCCACCTTCATCTGCCTTTTTTTTCATTAATCCCCTTGAGATCCTTGACCTTTTGTTCTTCCAAATGAACTTTGCTACTATTTTTTCTAGATCTGTAAAATAATTTCTTGGGAGTTTGATTGGTATGGCACTAAATAAGTAGATTAGTTTGGGTAGTATTGTCATTTTTATTATGTTTGCTCTGCCTACCAATGAGCACTTAATATTTTTCCAATTGATTAGGTCTGATTTTATTTGTGTGGAAAGTGTTTTGTAATTTAGTTCGTATAGTTTCTCACTTTTCCTTGGCAGAGAGATTCCCAAATATTTTATCCTATCATCTGCTATTTGGAATGGAATTTCTTTTTGGATCTCTTGCTGCTGAACTTTGTTGGTAATATATAAAAATGCTGATGATTTATGTGGATTAATTTTGAATCCGGCCACCTTGCTAAATTTGTGAATTGTTTCTAGTAGTTTTTTCGTTGAGTCTCTAGGGTTCTCTAAGTATACCATCATGTCATCTGCAAAGAGTGATAATTTGGTTTCTTCATTACCTACTCTGATTCCTTTTATCTCTTTTTCTTCTCTTATTGCTAAAGCTAACATTTCTAATACAATATTGAATAGTAATGGTGACAGTGGGCAGCCTTGTTTCACTCCTGATCTTATTGGGAATGGTTTTAGTTTGTCTCCATTACATATGATGCTTGCTGATGATTTTAAATAGATGCTACTGATCATTTTAAGGAAAAGCACATTTATTCCTATACTCTCTAGTGTTTTTAATAGGAAAGGGTGTTGGATTTTATCAAAGGCTTTTTCTGCATCTATTGAGATAAGCATATGGTTTTTGTTAATTTGGTTATTAATATAATTAATTATGCTGATAGTTTTCCTAATATTGAACCAGCCCTGCATCCCTGGTATAAATCCTACTTGGTCATAGTGTACTATCCTGGGGATGACTTTCTGTAATCTCATTGTTAATATCTTATTTAAAATTTTTGCCTCAATATTCATTAGGGAAATTGGTCTATAGTTTTCTTTCTCTGTTTTCCCCCTAACTGGTTTAGCTATCAGCACCATATTTATTGGTCTCATAGAAGGATTCTGGCAGTATACCTTCTGTCCCTATTTTCTCAAATAGTTTGTGTAGTATTGGAATTAATTGTTCTTTGAATGTTTGGTAGAATTCACATGTAAATCCATCTGGCCCTGGAGATTTTTTGTTAGGGAGTTGGTTAATAGCTTGTTCTATTTCTTTTTCTGATATGGAGCTATTTAAATAATTTATATCCTCTTCTGTTAACCTGGGCAATCTATATTTTTGTAGATATTCCTCCATTTCATTTAGATTATCAAACTTACTGGCATAAAGTTGGGCAAAGTAACTCCTAATTATTGCTCTGATTTCCTCTTCATTGGAGGAAAGTTCTCCCTTATCATTCTTGAGACTAACAATTTGATTTTCTTCTTTCCTTTTTCTTATCAAATTAACTAAAGGCTTATCAATTTTGTTGGTTTTTTCATAGAACCAACTCTTAGTTTTATTTATTAACTCAATAGTTTTCTTGTTTTTGATTTTATTAATTTCTCCTTTTACTTTTAGAATTTCCAATTTGGTATTTAATTGAGGGTTTTTAATTTGTACTTTTTCTAGTTTTTTAAATAATAAGCCCAATTCATTGATCTTTTCTTTTTCTATTTTATGCAAGTAAGCAACTAGAGATATAAAATTGCCCCTTATAACCGCTTTAGCCGTATCCCACAAATTTTGGTATGTTGTCTCCTTATTGTCATTCTCCTGGATGAAATTATTGATTGTGTCTATGATTTGCTCTTTCACCCATTCATTCTTCAGGATTAGATTATTTAATTTCCAATTAACTTTTGGTTTATTTTCTCCTGGCCTTATATTGCATGTGAATTTTATTGCATCATGATCTGAAAAGGATGCATTTACTATTACTGCCTTTCTGCATTTGATTTTTAGGTTTTTATGCCCTAACACATGGTCAATTTTTGTATAGGTTCCATGGACTGCTGAGAAAAAAGTAAACTCCCTACTGTCTCCATTCAACTTTCTCCATAGATCTATCATTCCTAACTTTTCTAACAATTGGTTTATCTCCCTAGTTTCTTTCTTGTTTTTTTGTGGTTTGATTTATCTAATTCTGAGAGAGCAAGGTTGAGATCCCCCACTAGTATCGTTTGGCTGTCTATTTCTTGTTGCATCTCTCTTAATTTCTCCCCTAGGAATTTGGATGCTATTGCACTTGGTGCATATATATTTAGTATAGATATTGCTACATTATCTATGGTACCCTTTAATAAAATATAGTTTCCTTCCTT
>JAJPUD010012334.1:0-26978 GCA_023553655.1 Myrmecobius fasciatus | reverse complement strand
CCAAATATTTTATCCTATCATCTGCTATTTGGAATGGAATTTCTTTTTGGATCTCTTGCTGCTGAACTTTGTTGGTAATATATAAAAATGCTGATGATTTATGTGGATTAATTTTGAATCCGGCCACCTTGCTAAATTTGTGAATTGTTTCTAGTAGTTTTTTCGTTGAGTCTCTAGGGTTCTCTAAGTATACCATCATGTCATCTGCAAAGAGTGATAATTTGGTTTCTTCATTACCTACTCTGATTCCTTTTATCTCTTTTTCTTCTCTTATTGCTAAAGCTAACATTTCTAATACAATATTGAATAGTAATGGTGACAGTGGGCAGCCTTGTTTCACTCCTGATCTTATTGGGAATGGTTTTAGTTTGTCTCCATTACATATGATGCTTGCTGATGATTTTAAATAGATGCTACTGATCATTTTAAGGAAAAGCACATTTATTCCTATACTCTCTAGTGTTTTTAATAGGAAAGGGTGTTGGATTTTATCAAAGGCTTTTTCTGCATCTATTGAGATAAGCATATGTTTTTTGTTAATTTGGTTATTAATATAATTAATTATGCTGATAGTTTTCCTAATATTGAACCAGCCCTGCATCCCCGGTATAAATCCTACTTGGTCATAGTGTACTATCCTGGGGATGACTTTCTGTAATCTCATTGTTAATATCTTATTTAAAATTTTTGCATCAATATTCATTAGGGAAATTGGTCTATAGTTTTCTTTCTCTGTTTTCCCCCTAACTGGTTTAGCTATCAGCACCATATTTATTGGTCTCATAGAAGGATTCTGGCAGTATACCTTCTGTCCCTATTTTCTCAAATAGTTTGTGTAGTATTGGAATTAATTGTTCTTTGAATGTTTGGTAGAATTCACATGTAAATCCATCTGGCCCTGGAGATTTTTTGTTAGGGAGTTGGTTAATAGCTTGTTCTATTTCTTTTTCTGATATGGAGCTATTTAAATAATTTATATCCTCTTCTGTTAACCTGGGCAATCTATATTTTTGTAGATATTCCTCCATTTCATTTAGATTATCAAACTTACTGGCATAAAGTTGGGCAAAGTAACTCCTAATTATTGCTCTGATTTCCTCTTCATTGGAGGAAAGTTCTCCCTTATCATTCTTGAGACTAACAATTTGATTTTCTTCTTTCCTTTTTCTTATCAAATTAACTAAAGGCTTATCAATTTTGTTGGTTTTTTCATAGAACCAACTCTTAGTTTTATTTATTAACTCAATAGTTTTCTTATTTTCAATTTTATTAATTTCTCCTTTTACTTTTAGAATTTCCAATTTGGTATTTAATTGAGGGTTTTTAATTTGTACTTTTTCTAGTTTTTTAAATAATAAGCACAATTCATTGATCTTTTCTTTTTCTATTTTATGCAAGTAAGCAACTAGAGATATAAAATTGCCCCTTATAACCGCTTTAGCCGTATCCCACAAATTTTGGTATGTTGTCTCCTTATTGTCATTCTCCTGGATGAAATTATTGATTGTGTCTATGATTTGCTCTTTCACCCATTCATTCTTCAGGATTAGATTATTTAATTTCCAATTAACTTTTGGTTTATTTTCTCCTGGCCTTATATTGCATGTGAATTTTATTGCATCATGATCTGAAAAGGATGCATTTACTATTACTGCCTTTCTGCATTTGATTTTTAGGTTTTTATGCCCTAACACATGGTCAATTTTTGTATAGGTTCCATGGACTGCTGAGAAAAAAGTAAACTCCCTACTGTCTCCATTCAACTTTCTCCATAGATCTATCATTCCTAACTTTTCTAACAATTGGTTTATCTCCCTAGTTTCTTTCTTGTTTTTTTGTGGTTTGATTTATCTAATTCTGAGAGAGCAAGGTTGAGATCCCCCACTAGTATCGTTTGGCTGTCTATTTCTTGTTGCATCTCTCTTAATTTCTCCCCTAGGAATTTGGATGCTATTGCACTTGGTGCATATATATTTAGTATAGATATTGCTACATTATCTATGGTACCCTTTAATAAAATATAGTTTCTTTCCTTATCTCCTTTGATTAGATCTATCTTGGCTTTTACTTGATCTGAGATAAGGATTGCTACCCCTGCTTTTTTTTTTGTTCACCTGAAGCATAATAGGTCCTGCTCCAGCCTTTTACTTTCATCCTGTATGTGTCACTATGTTTTAGATGTGTTTCTTGTAGACAACATATTGTGGGATTATGGTTTTTAATCCAGTCTGATATATGCTTCCGCTTTATGGGAGAGTTCATCCCATTCACATTCACAGATAGAATAACTAATTATTTATTTCCTGCCATCTTATTTACCCAAGTCATGTTTTCCCCTTTCCTTTCCCCTTTCTCCCTTCCCCCACCACAGGACTTTGATTTTGATGACCCTCTCCTCCAAACAATACTCCACCCTTTAGATCCCTTCCCCCTGTTTTTACTCCTTTCCCCTGATTCTTCTATTTTCCCTTCTATTAGTTTATCCCTTTCTTTTCCTCCTTTCCCTCCCCCTTCCCTCTAGCAAAAGACAAGTTTCTATGTGAAATCAAGTGTCTGATATACACTTTTAGAGCCCAACCTGATGAGAGTAAGATTTACACAATGCTCAACTCCCTCCCCTCTTTCTCTCAATTATATTAGGTTTTCTTTGCCTCTTCAAGAGATTTTACCTTGTTTTTACCTCCTTATTTTTTTTAGATCTTATTTTACCACTTTTTCCCTCTTTTCCCCAGTATGACAACCTTTCCCCCTCTAGTTCTCTTTTTCATATTATCAAAGTAATATCTAATTAATTATACCCCCAAACTTTAAGCATCCCCCTAGTAGAAATAAAGTTCTCAAGAGTCCTTTCCTTTTTACCTTTTTATGCATCTCTTGAGTTCTTTGTTTGGATGTCGAATTTCTTGTTCAGATGTGGTCTTTTCATTAGAAATAGGTGAAATTCACCTATATCATTGAATGACCATCTTCTTCCCTGGAGGATAATGCTCCTTCTAGCTGGATAGGATATTCTTGGCTGTAATCCAAGTTCCTTTGCCCTTCGGAATATCTGGTTCCAGGCCCTTCGATCCTTCAAAATGGAGGCTGACAAATCCTGTGTGATTCTAATTATTGAACCTCAGTATTTGAATTGTTTCTTTCTAGCTGCTAGCAGAATCTTTTCCTTGGTGCTATAGTCCTGAAATTTAGCCACGATATTCCTTGGGGTTTTAATTTTGGGGTCTCTTTCAGGAGGTGATCGGTGAATTCTTTCAATGGTGATTTTGCCCTTTGATTCTGCAATCTCAAGGCAGTTTTCTTTCAGGATTTCCTGGAAGATAGTGTTTAGATTCTTTTTTTCATCATGGCTTTCAGGAAGTCCAATAATCCTTAGATTATCTCTCCTAGATCTATTTTCCAAGTCAGTTGCTTTTCCTAGGAGATATTTCTTATTTTCTTCTAATTTTTCATTTTTTTGTTTTTGTTTGACTGATTCTTGAAGTCTTATTGAGTCATTCACTTGCATTTGTTCAATTCTTATTTTTAAAGTGTTGTTTTCTTCAGTTACCTTTTTAAGCTCCTTTTCTAACTGGCCAATTTGTTCATTGCACTCTTTTTCCACTTCACTAATTTTATTTTTCAATAGATTGGTGTCTTTTTCATATCTCTTTTGCAGGGCATCATATCCTTCTTGCAAGATACTGTATCCTTCTTGCACTAATTTCAATTTATTTTCCCATTTATCCTCCATTTCTTTTATTAGGTTCTTTAAGCAATCTTCCAGAAAGGCCTTTTGAAACTGGGACCAGTGATGGTCCTTGCTGATTTCCTCTGGAGTTTTGTCTAAAGGAACCTCTGGATCTGGGGTCTTCTCCTCTTTCTCTTTGTAAAAGCTGTCTATGGTGAGAGCTCTCTTTTGTCTCTTCATTTTTTTTTTTTTTTTTTTTTTTAAAACCGCGAAAATATTTTTTTAAGGGAGGGGGGAAAAAACAGCTGAAACGGCAGGCTGAAGATTTTAACCTGAGGCGCTTCGGCGATTTAAATTAAGGTGCTGGGCCAGTGGGGGCTAGGACTAAGCCCGGATTACTCCTTAAACAAGGCAAGTTTGCCAGAACACCTGCCCCCAATCAGGGCAGTGTCCCGAGTGCCTCAGATAAACTCCAAGTGTTTGGAATTTGGAGTTTGGAGTTTGGAGTTTTTTGCCAGGCTGAGCTGAGCTGAGCTGAGTCCCACCTCACTTCCAGCTTCCACCAGAGTTCTCTGACACCAAAGTCCTCTGTTTATCCCTCTGTCCGAGCTAGACAAACCTGATGTGAAGTTTTTCAGAGATATCTGCAAGCAGTATCCAAATATTTCCTGATTTGTTGACTTGAAGATCAGTTCAGAGGCTTATTTTATTGTTGATTTGAGAGAAGTTCGGAGGAGGACGCAAAGAGTCACCCTTTCACTCCGCCATCTTGGCTCTGACCCCGAGTAACATATTTTCAATGAAGGTCATCTTAATATATTTATACTTCAGAAATGAGAGGGGGGGAAATGGCATTTTTATGACAAATGTAGTTTTCATGTATTTGTCATTTACAATAAACTTTTATTAATGGCCTACTTTAATAAATGTGTAGCACAATACCAGACAGTAGGGATAACTATGCAAAACTCAGTTAAATATAAATCTTTTTCTTCAAGAATGTTATAGTTAGTAGTAGGGTGAAAAAGAAATATAGATAGCCATAATTCACAAGATCCAATAAATGTATCAAAAAGATATAAAATAGAGTGTTATGTGAGGTCACAGAAAAGACTACAGATTATTTTAGCATAGTTCTGAACAAGATGATTTATCTAAGTGGGTTGCTTGCATACTTTCCTGAATTGATTTGCTCCAGATTCAATGTAGTATTGTACTTAAAGAAGATTGATTATACAAGAAATTCCTCTCCATTTCAGAGTTTGAATTTATTGTTCTTTTGAAAGTTTGTTATCATTTCTACCAATGCACCCCATAAAAAACGACTAGATTATTCTGAAATTGTGTGGAAAGTTGCTATGTTATTATGGGAAAAAAAGGCAAAATAACAAAACAAAAAAAGTAAAGATGTCTGAATTAAAGTTGAGGCAATTCTTTGCCTTCAAGGGAAGAAAAGGAGAAAAAGACTCACTGAAATTTGAGTTGCTTTATTTATTGAAAAAGCAACATTTCATCTGAAATCTCATCACCTTGCTGATCAATTTAGTTTTTGATATCACTTTCTCTACTTCCTCAGTTGCCTCTCACTTCTGATTGGAGGAATGGAAGGTAGAGTATTAAACTTCTGCTAAATCTTTCCTTCCTAGAGGCTTAGAACTTTCCAGGTAACATTATATATCCCTTCAACATCTCTGCTTGTTTTCAGCTGCAAAGAACATCATGACTCTGCTTCAGGTTACCTCACTTCCTTCTTTTCAGTTTCCTCCTCATACTATCTTCTTCCATCAGAATGTAAGCCCTTCAAGGGAAAATAATGTCTCTTTGAGGTACACAGTACAAAATAAATATTTATTGAATTAAATTGTTGAAAAGCAAATGTCAGCATGATATACCTTGTGTATGCATAATAAATGCTAGTTCCTTTGTTTATTCATATAACTTCGCTAAGTAATTTCCTCTAAAGGGAATCACAATCTATTTTTTTGTTCATTACAAATTTAGTTTGGAATATATAAATACTGATTAAATTATCAGTGAGGACTCAAGCTTTAGAAACAATAATGGGAAAACTTCATTTATTGGAAGGGCTTCTATTGTGATAGTGGAACATGCTCTAATGAGGCTCCATGAGATGCCCATATATTGCCCAAAGAAATTTGATTAAAATAAGATAAGACCTAGTGGCTGAATAGCAATGCCTTTTCTCCAAAGCTGATGTTTCTACAAGTATTCAGTGTCTTAATGCTCTCTTCTCCCCTATTATCCAATCTAATTTCAAATCCTTTGTGCTAAGATCTGAATAACTGACAATGTCTGAAAACTTTATTTTAGGATATTTACATTATAATGAGCATCAGTGCAAAAGCATTGAGTTTCTGAAGGAGAATTTTAGATTAAAAACTGTTAGATGCAAAAGACACTGAAACTTTTCTTATGACACTACACTATTTAGGTAGATGTCTACTCTATTAATGCTTGTATGTACTGGAAAATGTACATATGGGCAGCTAGATGGAGCAGTGGATAGAGCACCAGCCCTGAAGTCAGGAAGACCTGAGTTCAAATGTGACCTCAGACACTTAACACTTCCTAGCTGTGTGACCATGGGCAAGTCACTTAACCCCAATTGCTTTAGCAAAAAAAAAAAAAAAAAAAAATAAAGAAAAAAAAGAAAAAATGTACATACATGTATTTGGAAAATAGAATGTTCTTCAAGTATGCCATTAATGAATGCAAGCATATCAGCAACTAAATCATAATGAGGCATCACTTTATTTCAAATGGATAAGATTTTGAAGAGGTGATCATATATACATATATATGTGCATGTATTTGTGCACATATACACACAACACATATATACATGCACATGTGTATACATGCATAAACATAACATAGATATGAATACATGCATGTATATGGATGTATGTGTGTGGATAAATAGATATCTCTTCCTTTTCTCCATTATCTCCATAATTTATAATGTTTAGCTGGGAGTAATACCCGATTCCATCCAAGCGGATTGAATCCAAGCCTTAACTCTCTACTGATCTGTGACTTACACGTTAAACAAAGCCAAAGAGTATTTGCCCTACTGTCCTATGTGTTTTACATTTTATGGAGATTGTTAATCTACCATCCAATTACTATCAAAATCCAATACTCACATCTCCTCTGTATGCATCTATGTCAGTTCCATTCCTGCTGGCTCCCTAGTCCAAGTGTGGCCTCTGATACCCCATTCTGTTACTGAAAACTAGCCTTGACTTGATATTAAATCTTCATTCTCAAGGTGGAAATTAGCATGGATACTTTGCTTCTACAATAGAATGAATGCTTCTCTAGGGGAAGAATTGTTTAGTTTTTATTTCATATATCTAGAATCTAGCAAAATGCCTGAAACTCTTTATGAATGTTTATTGAGGAAAGGAGTCATCATCATTTTACATACAGAAGAGGCTATGAAAATATTAGGGCATCAATTGAACCTAATGGTGATCAAGAAAGCAATTAAACTGAAATTTGTGGATAATTTCAAAGAAAGTCAAAGGGTAGATTGTGTTTCTCCCATGTCAATTATAAGAAAAATATTTATAAAATGTGATGTGGGGGAAAAGTTAAATGAAGATCACTAAGTATATTTAAAAGACTAATTCAGTGTCTTTGCAAAAATTAATGGATGGAAAATAAGATAACCATGAGAAACTACTTGGAGAGTAAAAAAAAATAAAGTTAAATTGTATTGGCATTTTCAAAGTATTTTTCCCCAATAAACCGAATTTTGTGTTCTTCCCACCTTTTTGCACTCTACTGAAAATTTTTAAAAAGCCTTGTTTTAAACATGTATTATAAAGGAAAACAAATATCTGCCATTACAGAATAAGTTGCTATAGTTTACTATATCATTAGTTAGAATTTGGTTCATGTAACCCAGGAGAAAGTCTCAAATTTCCAATATTTTTACAATGGTGGAGAGGCATATCTTTAATATATATTTTGGAGATTTTATTTCAATACTAGTAATAATTAGACTATCCCATCTTCTGTATGAAAAGAAAATGTCTTTTTCCACTTAATATGGGCAGAGAAAAATGAAAGATCTCAAATAAGACAAAGCCCCCTCTTTAGAAATTAGCTCTCCTCACTCTGATTCATTAGTAATGGATGCACAACTTTTAGCTACAGCTAGAAGAGGTCAGAAGCCTATTCCAACTTGTATAGCTAGGAATGAGAATTTCTCAGACAACAAAGGGTTCTGTATTATTATGCATTTTCTAATTCTAGGAATATAGCCAAGATTCCTGTTTCAAGAGTTTGAACATTCTTAGGGAATTGGATTCAAATTCCCTTAATCCTTTGTATTTTCATAGAAAGAATATCTGTGGATAACTAAACTAAATTATGCATTTTTTAAAACTCTTTGTGTCAAATCAAACCCGTATTTAGGAATTTGAATGAGGCCAGAGTTACACAGCTAATAGAATTTTATGAGTTGTTTTCCTTTTATTATATAGTTTATTTGCTTAATGTATCTATACTAAAAATTAAAATAAATGTGTTCACTTAGAAAATTTTGTCTATTTTTTTTTGCAGAATCAACACCACTATGACAGACTCATATAGTTGGAATTCAATGACATTTAGATCAAGAAAGAAGTATATTTTGACCAATAATTAGTTTATTTCAATCAGATAAATCCGTATATCTACCTATTTCTAGACAAAGTGTGTCCAAAGTGAAAACTACAGCATAACTAAAAGGAATATGCAATCAACTAATTAGGGAACAAGAAAATAAGTTGCATCATACTCTCTTATGATAGCCAACCCTTGTAGTTGTCTTCAAAAAACCTATCTATGCACATTGACCAATTGTTTTCTTCTGTCTAAGGAAAATCCCATAATCTCTCCCTCTCATTGCCCTGCACCTTTTTGAGTCTTCTGTTGTGCCTCCAATATATATAAACTGACATCAGAAGTACCTTTTGTAAATCTCCTCAGCACCCCAACTCCATTTTCAATGTTTGTTCCCAAGTCACTTCTTTGCTACATTAAATACTCCATATTCCGGGGCAGAACAAGGAATAAGAGATATACACTTCTCATTTTGAGTGGGAAAAAATAAATCCTGCAGGATGAACAGCAATGAACATTTTTAATTTGTCACACAAAGTTCTTTGTTCTTTTCTCAAAACCAACTCTAATAATTCCCTGAGCAAAAAAAAAAAAAATCACTCTGTCGTTATTCTAGAATCCTCATTCTTTCAACTTATATATGCAATCAATTGGCTAATCTTATAATTTCTCACTTTATAAAATGCTTTGGATTGTTGTAGTTATCTTCAGGCTAGGGTCCCTGAATCAAGTGATTCTGCTTTCCAGTCTCTAGATCCTATTGTTACCAAACTGGTTTTCCTAAAGCATGAGAAATGATTATATGACTTCCCTACAAAAAAACTTCTAACAGTTTTCTATTCATTTTAATATCAAATAAAATACCATATTTAGTCTTTTAAAAATGTTATTTCTGATAAAAAAAATAGAATGTATTTAATTATTAATATAATAATAGAAAGATACAGATTGAAAATGCTATTTCATTTTGTATAATGAACTCTCAGTAAGTAAACTTCTCCAAGGATTCACACAATGCCTGTCACATAGTAGATGGTTAATAAATGCTTGTTGATTTGCAGGTCTGTATGTTTTCGGGAACTTGTAGTCTCTGATAACTTTTAGAACTCTGAGAGACTAAATCATTTTCTCAATGTTACAAAGCCCTTATTTGTAAAGTGAAGGATTCTAATCTAATGTATAATGTTAAAACTAATTGAGCATTATGATTTTTTCTACATTAGCTCTACCTTATGGTCAAATATATTTTTACATAAATCATCAAACAACTCTTCAAAAGGATTGTAGAAAAAAAGCAAATAAAATTCAGGATTATGTTAAGAGAAATTCTTAGATTCTGAGTAGGAAAACTTATTATGACTAATAGGTATTCTTTCAGCCAGTGAAGATTCCAACCCCCATCCTATATTATTCTTATATAAATCTGCCATAAATTATTGAAAGAGGAAGGGTTGGTAAAGGTATTAATTAATTAATTAATTAATTTTAATAGTACAGCCCAGGCTAAGATGAACATATGCTATTTGTGTAACATGGAGATCTGAGTACCCTACTACATAGCGGGAGAAGTGGGGAAAGGAGGAGATGGCAGATTATATCTCCCTTCTGTTTCTTTAAAAGTGGCCAGACTGGACCATTTGCTATTTTTCTGCTTTTCTTTCTGTGGCTTAAAAAATAATTTTTAATTAATACATCTAGGATGAAGAATTCATTTATCCTCAACAAGCACTGAACCTATGAGATAAGGATTTCTATCACCTGCCCCCTCTTTTGCCCCATTCTAAAAAGTGGGCCTGAAGATGTTTGTTCCTATTATATGTTATTTATTTTCCTCATTTTCAGGTATGTGAGATTATCCCCTCTTGATGCACGGTCCAAGCTATAATAACTTTGGAACCAAGATGGCAGGCAGGGTGGCACAATCAGCCAACCCAGCTGAGAAGCTAAGAAAAGTTAGCATGCTCAAGAATGAGTTTGGATTTCAAAATGAGACTATGCTTTAGGGGGACTAACCTAAACTGTGAACAAAATCTCCTTTTCTCTCTGCCCCTCTCCCCAAAATATTGAGGTAAAATAAAATGGGATGGGTAAGTTGTGTCTCCCAATATGCTGGAGAGTAAGATTATATATTTGTGATTATCTCTTCTTAAGTAAATCTGTGTAAGAGTTAATCTGACTGTTAATGGCTGATGGAACTGAGTTTCCAGAGACGTTCTCCTTATAGTTGAGAGAATAGGACCAGTGACAACTGGAACCACTTGCAAAAATCGTAGACACTCTACATTTCCTTAAGGATGTAAGGAACCCTAAGTAGAGGGGGTGGGGAAATTCCAAAATCTAATCTATTTGGCCTTCCAGTCAATGAGAGTCTCTTATATTAAAATTACAAACACAGAATGTGATATCCACCTTTAAGCTTTTATTGTTGGTATGTGATTACAAATCTCCTTTTCCAGTTATATGTATACTTCATGATTTATTTTGTTCAGGTCTTTTAAAGAGAGGTGTTTCTCATCATATTCTCTAGCCTACTTACAGAGGCAGAATTAAATATACAAAAATGTAGAAAAAGATGAATGTTTCAATGTTTCAAGGGAAAATGAAGTAATAAATAGGAGGAAATCAACAAAGACTTCAAGTGGGAGATGTCCCCTAAACTGATGCTCAAAGGAAGTTAGGCAATCTCTCTTCTTCCCTTTGAATTTCCCACAATTTAGGATTTTCTGCAATTGTTCATGATAAAGAGCCATATAGCATTGTAAACAATATACTTTTAGTTTCTTTGGTCGGGGCATCAATTCCACCAAATATTTGTTTTTGTTTTTTGTTGTTGTTGTTGTTTGTTTGTTTGTTTGTTTTATAATTGCAGTGATTCAAAATATCCTCAGCCTTTGACAAATCTGAGGATGTCTTTTTGAGATATATCTTGAGATATCAGAAACAGTCTTACACTGGGTTATATTCAAAATAATTAGAATTTTCATTGCAAAAATAGAGATTTTCAAACACTTTAGTCATCTATGTGTAACAATAGTAATGTTTTTAATTTCTTTTATTTTTGTGTTTATGTATACATTAAACAGTTTTGCAAATAGATATAAATGTACATAGAGAGTAGAATAATTTTAGATGACATGGATATTGACATAAAATAATGCTTATCAGTTGGCAATTTATCTTGGCTTTTTCTTCATCTTTTAAAGCACTTTCTGTGTCCTTTAATTTTTTTTTTAAACCCTCCCTTGAAATTTCTTGAGAATATATCTCAATCTACTTTTAAAACTACAATGGTCTGCTTTAAAATGCTATTCCACCATAAATTGGATAATATGTTCACATTGTTAATATGATTTTATTAAAATGTTCATGTCCATAATCTGAAATGATTTAGTTCAGTCTAATATTGAAATATTCTTTAAAGCTTCAGGAACTGATTAACAGATTTTCCTGAAACTATTGATGATTGTACATAGGGGAAATATTGCATGCTATCAAAAGCAACCCCCTGTCTCCCAAAGCATTTATTTTTGTTAAATCAATTTTCTAGTTTTCCACTGTTGAATTCATATCTAAAAAATAACATTCTGAGGCTTATTACTTCCAAAGGAAAATTATTTAATAGCAAGACAAGTGAGTTGCCATTAATTCAGATCAATTAATCCCCCAGTTATTAGTGACAATTTGACAGATTTCCATAGGTTATCTTTATAACAGAAAAAATAATTATAATTATGAGGTTAATTTGTAAGTTTATGAAGACATAGCTATATTTGTAAAGTTCTGCTACTGGGAATGCTGCAGGTGTTTCTAGGGTGAGGTAACTGCTAGATTGACTATTTCATTGGCTTAAGATGAATGTGTTTCATTCTGTGAATTGATTTTTAGATTCTTCCTATTTTTAATGGTTCTTTAAGGATTTATACTTTGGATCTATGATACTCACAAGAAAAACTTACGAAACTAATTTACCAAAAGAGGGATTTGTAGTGAGCTGAAAATCAAACTCCGTCCTCCAGCTACCTGAAAAGGGCAATCAGACCTTTAGTAAGGAGTTCCATGATATCTAAGCTTCTTATGATTATTTTATTTCTATAAAGATCTATTTAGGCTTATTCTAACTCATTTATTAAATCTTGTTAAAATACTCATTCACTAAATCTATAGGTAACTTAGGCTTAAAGGAATACTTGTTAGCTGGGCTCTTCCTAAGGAAAGGGAACTTAATCATTCTTCAATCAAACTAAGATACATCAAAGTGATTGATAGGATGTGATTTTGAAATTACCTTTGTATAATCATAAATGTAAGATTACACATTATGGGCTGTCTTCATATGTTCTGATCAGAGTTTTCTTTTTCTTCAATAAGCCATTCTTGTTGAGAAGTTCTTGGGGGAAAGAAACATATGAAAGACAGTGAGAAGGAATCTAGGCAAATATTTTGAGGTTTTCTCTCTCATTTGATAAGAATCTATAGCCAAAATCTTGAGAATGGTGAGTATTAAAAATGACAATAATTATACTAGTAATGCTAAATGATAGTTATATATTGTTTAAAGTTTGTAAAAAATAATTTTCCTATGTTATCTCATTTAAACCTCACAAAACATAATGTTATGTCATTTTTATATCATTTTAAAGACTCAAAGAGATTAAATAATTTATGCAAGGTATTACAGCTATTAACTGTCTGAAGTGAGATTTGAACTTATACTTTACCAATTCAAGTTCCAACACTGTCAGCTGTGACACACTGTAATGAGGGATTAAAATTTTATTAAATGTGTATTTTTAAAAACATGAAATATCTTTTTTCCCCAAATAATCAATGCTAAAAATCTATTGCCTTAAACATTTCTAATCATTAGAATTCCAGGTTTAATTATGTCTCTTTATAAGACATCTTAAATTTAACATTATTCATTATTACCCCTCTAAAACCATTTCTTTCTCAAACTTCTCCCAAATATATATATGACTGTTTCTACTCCCAATATCTCTGGATTCTTACTTCAACTATCAACACATGACAACAGCTTCACATGATATATCTGTTACAAAATGATAGAATTCTCTTTTATTTATTTCTCTTCTTTTCTCTTGTTCTTTCTCTCTGTTCTCTGTGTTTTTTCCCTTTCTATTTTGCCTCTTACTCTCTCTGTTTCTTTCTCTCTGTATCTCTGTCTCTGTATGTCCTGTGTCCCTCTCTGTTCTCTCTGTTTTTTGATTCTCTCTGTCTCTCTTTTTCTTTTCTTTGTCTCTGTCTCTCTTTCTGTCTCTCTGTATCTGTGTCTATTTCTATCCCAAATTTCTCTATTTCTGCCTAAGATACCAACATCTCTTCTTAACAATTTCTTCATCTTACTGTCTAATCCTATATATATAGAAATCTTAATTGTTTTTAACTTCACAACGTCTCTGGAATATTATCTCCTCTATCAACTCATAAGACAATACTTTTATGTGATATATCCATTGCAATGATCATAGAATTCAAACTTAATAAATACACTTTTGTTTTGATTAGAATAGTGAATAATAATAGGAAAGCTACCAAATTTGTTTCATTTTATGTGTTTGATGTCTTCCTTCTGAGTTTTCATAACATTTTGGTATCTGAACATAACAAAACAACAGAAGTAGAACAACGAGCTTGATACAGAATCAAGAAGACCAAAGGTTATGTAGGTCATGCTCTGTATAAGAAACTAGAGTGAAATTATTATACATTTTCATTCCCTACTTTTGAAATTTCCACATCTTTTAATATTTTCCCTAGAGCATCATTACCTCTCCATCAGGCTTTCATTTGAACTTTTATGTAGCTAATTCTCATATTCTTCTTTTTTTTCAAGTTAAAATATCCAAGAATGCTAATAATATTTTGCTGAGAATTACTTGTTTTTTTTTTAATTTAGAGAAAGTCTATTAATGTTAGGAGGACCTTTACAGAGAAAACATCATTCCTTTTTTTAAGGAGGAATAGTGGTTAAATATACAAAAGAATAAAAGCATTTAATGCATTATTGGGATAATACACTAAAAGCAGAATAAGAGAAAATGCGATATTTTAAAATAGCATCAAATGAGTACAATGTCATAATAAGATTATGGATGAATTGAATTGGGGGAGTAATGTAAAGTAAAGATGTTTCTGGAAAAGATAAAAAAAGAATATTTCTTTAAATAATAAGGTTTGCCTAAAAATGAAAAGAAAACAAAAATAGACATTTATTGGGCCAATTATATATTAGTATTTCAAAAATAAGTAGAGACAGCAGAAAAATAATAGATAAAAATGGGAATTGGGAGAGAGCAAATTAATCGAAAATGTTGGAAGTAATGTTGAGACATTTTTCCTCTTCCAGAATTATTTAAAGAAGAGGCCAGATAAAAATAAGTAAAAGATAATGTATAGGACATGCCAAATAACAGGTCCTTTCAGTAAGGGGACAGTTTTAAAAACTAATTGAGTATTATTAACTTGCAAGTAATAACCTATTTGAAAAGTATTCTCTTGTGTAACCCAGCAGTCCCTAAAGGAGTTTGGAATGTTCATTCTGAGACAATTTTACTTTGTTTTACATATTAATATGTGTGTATGTGTATTTTTATTTTGATATTTGCAGTCCATGTCAAACACTAATAAATCTACTGAACTGAATTTTTATATTAATCTCTATGTCATTAAGAAATCAGAATACACACACACACACACAACTAAACTACACCCTTATAAAGGGAGGGGGGAACAGGGTGATCTGGGAAGAGACAGTTTAGTTACACAGAGGAAAGAAACATTATTCCTTTTGTGGACTTTTTGTTTATTACATTGCCTGGGCACATTTTGATTCGTGCCTCTGGCATTCTTTGGTTCCAATCAGCTATTTTGGATCAGCAGCCTGCTGCCTTCAGCTAAACAACAAAACAACGCACAAGCAAAATTTTCAGAAAAATCACGTATCTATTACATGTAGCTATATTTAGAAATCTCATTTGAAACAGATCATGTTGAGTACACTCAGACATTTTATTATTTTTCTAAGTATTTGACTGAAAAAAAAATGGAAAATTTCATCCATATAACCCTGAACTTAACATATGCAGAGAAATGGATGTGAAGCATCAACTCCAACCCATGAGGACCTTTTAAGTTAAATAATTAATACTTTTCAATTAACCACTAAAATTATAAACAAAGTTTTCATGAAAGTGAAAGCTGCACAGTGCAATGATTTAGGGCAATTCTGATGATTTGGAATGGACAATGCCTTCTGCATCCAAAGAGAGAATTATGAATACTGAATATGGATCAAAGCATAGCATTTTCATCTTTTTGTTGGTTTCTGTGTATGTTTGCTTGTTTTTTGTTTTATTTCTCATGGGGTTTTTGTCCCTCTGGACTGATTTTTCTCAAACAAAATAATGAATAAGGAAATATGTTTAAAAGTATTCCACATATTTAACCTATATCAGATTGCTTGCTGTCTTGAGGAAAAGATGTAAGGAAGGGAGGAAGAAAAAATTTGAACACAATCTTAGAGAAATGAATTTTGAAAACTATCTTTACATGTATTTGTAAAAATAAAATACATTTTTTAAAAAGAAAGTGGATATTGGATAGGAGGTAACAGCAATATGGCACAATGAAATTTTGCAATCAGAAAGATTGAATTTAAATTATATATCTGCATTTTTCTACTTCCATAATCTTAAGTGAGTAGATTAAACATTTTTCTCATCTGTACAATAGAATCTAAAATATTTAATCAATTGATTTAAGAAAAAAGGGAGCAATAGAAGAGAATCAGTGTTTGGTTCAATGTTAAAAGAAAACTTCCAATTAGAGCTACCTAAAAGTAAAAATGGCTGTCTTTAGAAATAGTAACTACTTCAGGTAGAAGTGAAATAAAAGTATACTGAAGATGGAATTGATAGTCATGCTGTACGATTCTTGTTTAGGTAAGGGTTGGGTTATATCAAATTGTGTTTTACACATTTTACAGTACACACAATTTTAAGTACACACAATTTAATGAAATATTTAGTTAGTATTACAAAAGTATCAGACATAAGTGTAATTTGGTTTGTTTTACATGATGCAAGTAGGTAGCTCATTGGATCGGGTATTGGGCTTCAAGTCAGAAGGACATATATATTATGTACAATAAATTATACTTAATATATTTAGGATAAATTATTGACTGGGGCATGAATAATAGGACATCATTTAATCTTTTTTTAGTTCACTCTTAAATCGTATACTTTTTAAGGAAGAATGAGATCTGAATAAAGTTCTTAAATATTAAAACTATAATAACAAATAATTATTGTATACTTCTGATTAGATATAAATATGTGAGAATAGCAGTCATGCTTTTCAGTCTTTTTAATAGAGTGATTATCAACATCAATTCAATTTTTAAAATATTAAGTACCTGTTGTTTGCAGAGGTGAGTGCTAGCTAGGCAAGAATGGTAGATATATAGAAGCTTAGATAATAAGATGGAAATTCCATGTGGTATATGTGTGTGTCTATGTACACATACATACATATATACATACATAAGCAAGCCACAATATAATACATAACAACTCATGAGAAGTGTGTGAAATGTTGAGTTTACTGTTCATTTAGTGTCAGAATTTAATTAAATTTCTCAACAATGCCATCTGGTGGACAGAGTACATTTTTTAAAATTCAGAAGCTATTTCTAAATGGAAAACTGTCATTGTTTTTAAAATTGAACATGAAAAGTTTAATTACTAATTTAATTATTATCGTAGAGAATTAAAATATATTAGTTATGTCACAATATTTTTACTCTTCCTTTTTAGAATAACTACCTTAAAGAGGCATAGACTTTTTCTCACGTAAAATATTATCAACTAAAACTTCACATCTGTGAATATATGGTCAAAGTTTTATCTCATAATTGACTAAGAATTTACATGAACTAAGTTTCTGAATAATCCCATCAAATATTTGGCAGCAAATTCTCAGGTGCTAGCTATTGAAATGCATGCTATGAAAAGGAGCTCTGTGTTGACTAAATAGATTAGAGAGGATATGTGGTTACAAGTGATAATTATCCTCCTACTTTTCAGGTAATTAGAATAATATGCTATTAGAGATTAAATATTGGAAAGATGATACTCAAAGTATTACTGGGATATTAATAAAAGGTCATTTTCTTTAAGTTCTGTGTCTTTTAAATAGTTTGGAGGATGAACAAAAGCCTGGTCATAGTATCATAGATTCACACCTGAAAGGGATCAAAGAGGATATTTAATTTAATCCTTTTTTTTTTAATCTGAGAAAATGAAGTAGCAAGAGATTAAATGATTTATCTACTATCAAACAGGATGAAAGAGAAAGATAACAGTCTCTATTCAAGCCCTGTGACTCCAAAGACAGCACTCTTTCTGTTATTCATATTGCAATCACACATCATACAATGTTAATTTAAGTTGAAGTTTCACTATAGGAATTTAATAGTGAACTAAAAAAAAGCATTAAGATTTAATGGTTTATATTAAATTAGAAGTATTTGCACAGAAGATTATCCCACTTCCTAACACTTATTTAAGAGATGCAAAAAGTAGATTATTTGTGGAAAATGAATGAGGCGATTTGTGGATTGCAAATTTATTTTCCATATATAATTGTAATGCCTGTAAAATAGTAACTTCTTCCTATCAGAGGCCAGATGATGCAATAGTTTTTAATAGTCTGTCAGGAAATTGTTTTAAGAATTTGAAAAAAATATTTAAAGTATTGACCTTGGTTGTTTTTTAATGAAAAGTAAAAGCAAATCAAATTCCTTCTAAATACATAAAACAATTTATCAAAATATTCAAAGTATTCATTTTTCTCTTTTTTGTAAAGAAAGAGAGAGAAGGTATATATTTTGTGATTATGTTTTCACAAAAAAAAAAATCTCCTCTGGATATATAGAGATCAGGAATGGGAACAGAATCCAAGTTTTCCTGACTACAAAGTTTACCTATCTAATAATGCTTTGTGAGGAACGGAAAAACCATGAGAGTCAGGATTTCTGCGTACTTAATAATCAGTTTTTTAATCAGTCTCATCAGTAGTTTCTTTTGGTAACTAAAGATATCCAACGAAGGCCCAAGAGCACTAAATATCTCCTTGAAAGGGCTTGCTTCTGACAAGTGAAAATCGGTACTAACTAGGATATTTAATGAGGAGATGAGATAGACACCTTCAGTTTCTCCTATTAAGAACATGATTTGATTATGAGATTCAGAAACCTCCAGCAATCTGAAGAAGGGGATCCATATCTATCCAGACTTCTTCGGCTGGATTTTTCCTATATGAACTGAATCACCTTAAACTCTAATTGAAATTGCCAGGACAAGGGCTCCTTTCTCCAGGGGTAGGATTCATTCAGAATAAATTCTATTTATACTCTAAGCAAAAATTAGGTCTTCTGATTGGGTGAGGTCCCATCTAAGAGTGAAGAGAATATTTCTTGAAGGGCTATGAGTAATTTCATCAATCAATTTTTTCTTTTTGAGACTGATTTTAACAAAAACTGAACCTTAATGAGGAAATTAAAGAAAAGTCTGACCTATAAATTAAATAAAATAAAACAAATTATATTATTAAATTAACTATTAATATAATGGTATAATAATAATTTATCTCAGCTTTATGACTTTTGACTTTCTGATATTTTGTAAAGAATGTGGGAATTCAAGTATTTATATAAATAATTAAAGTGTTCAATTTAAATTATCATCATAAGATACCCAAAATTTGTTATTTCTTATTTTTTAAAATATTTGCAAACTCTATTGAGTACTTTCATATAAATCTCATTAGTTTAGACACTCTTAAAATGCTTGTCTATAAACATCAAGTGCAGTTACATATTTAAAAACCTGGCATGATGAGTTTCTTATTATTTATTTTTATGTTTATTTGATTTGATTTGATTTGCTGAGGCAATTGGGGTGAAGTGACTTGTCCAGGGTCACACAGAAAGTGTTAAGTGTCTGAAACCAAATTTCAACTCAGGTCCTTCTGACTTTAGGGCTGGTGCTCTATTCATTGCACAACATAGCTGCCCCAATGAGTTTTTTATAAAACCAGTCAACACATATTTGACCACATTTTGCAATGTGGTAATCACACATTTATTTGTCATTACTGGAAATTTTTTTCTATTTAAATTAAATGAGATTAATGTTTTTAAACTCCATTTAAAAAATATCCATTTTAATATTTTTAAATTTAAAATCAAATTTTAATAAATATCTAAATTAAATTGGAACCAAATAAAACTTATTTATTTTCTTTTTTTAGCTATTTATCAATGTTAACATTAATAATTTTACAATATATTTCTATAATTAAAAGAATTATTAATAAGTTTAAATATAATAAAGAAAATTTCCACACATAAATCACAGAATGCAAAAAAGGACCTCATTTGAACTATGATTTCAAATTGATATCCTTGCTTTAAGTACATAATTTTATGCCTTCATTTCAAGACCCTTCTGCTTGTCATGTTACTAACTGAACTTCTCTTGTGTGAATTTAAAATATTGCAATGGCCCTTTAAGATATCATTATCAATATTATTACATTATTAAAAATTATTTCATAACTAACTCCACCTTCTATTAACCTCCTTTTCTTGCTCCCAATTAAAAACATGAAATGAGGGATTAGAGGGAAGGGTGGAGAGTTGTAACACAGTAGCAGCTCCATCTAAAAATATATGTTCTTTCTGGATCTGTTCATTCTGTCTGAAAAAAGGGTGTGGAGGGTTAACAGTTTAGAGTTTTACAGGTCTTGTGGACATTTGGGTGTTTGATTATAGTCATCATTTTGAAATTTCTCCTTACATTGTTTTTGCACTGCTTTAAATTCTTTTTATTCTGCTTATTTCACTTTCCATCAGCTTATACTAACCAAGACTGTGAAATCACCTCTCATCACCTACTTTGTATATTTCTATGAACTTATGTATTTGTATTACAAATTTCCTACTCAACTCTGATCTTTCCATCAAAATTTTTTTTCAAAAATCTTTAATTGCATTAAATGCTCATTGTTTCCCCCATATTTTCCCATAAAAGGGTAGCTCATTCTTCATTGTATCTCTATCTCTTTTGCCTTTCTAAATACTGTATTCCAAAATTTCTTCTTATTTGTAGTAGAAGTTGCCAAGTCTTGTGTGAGTTGTTTTATGTGACTGTAACTCCTTGGTCCTTGAACTGCTTCATTCTGGATTCTTATAATATTTTCTCTTTGACTCTTCTCAGTTTTGATTAATACATTGCTGAAAGTTTTTATTTAGAGAATTATTAGAGGGGGATTATTTCTATATTTATTCTGCCTTCTGATTCTAATCAATCTGGGCAGTTCTCATTTATTATTTCTTGAAACATAAGATCTAACTTTTTTATTATATTGATGTTTTTAAGGAGCCCAATAATTTTTATATTATCTCTTCTTGACCAGTTTTTTGTCAGTTTTTTTTTTTGTTGTTGTTGTTGTTATCAGATAGCTTACATTTTCCTTTTTGAGTTTCTCAGTCTTATCTTTTTTTTCTCTGATAATTCTTGATGTCTCAAGGATCATTAATTTCTGTTTGATTTATTCTTGTTTTCAAGAACTCCACTTCTTAGGTAAGCTCTATCACTTTTTCTTCTAAGTTATCTATTAGTTCCAAATTTTTCCTCCAGGTCTTTTATTCATTTTTTAAAAATCTCTTTTTTCATTTCCTCTAGGAATTCATATAGTCCTTGTGGAACATCCATTTTTTTATTTGAATTTCTGTTTACATTTTTTATGGAGCTCTTTTCTTCTTCTTTAGGGGGATCTTGTTATTTAATACTGGTTGATGTTTTTAATATTTAATATATTTATCTCTCCACTTTTAGTTTCCAAATTGAAGTTTTATGCAAGGGTCAGACTATATTCCTAATAACGAAGACTTGAATGATCAGGCAAGTACTTGCCTCAATCCCTTATATTCTTTCACTGATTTCTACATTTTGAGTTTAGATCTCTTTGGATATCTAAAGTCAAAACTGAATACTCAGGGCCCTCTTTGGTGTCTCAGGATAGATATCAGCTAGTTTACAGCTCCTCAGTCTGGGCTATCCTGAAATGATGACTACTACTGGGTGTCTACTACTTTAGCACTCTAGAACTTCCAAGCTCTTCACCATAAGGCTTTTACAATGGGAAAAATTGCTTTTTCTTTTACAGATTACATTCTACATTAATCTTTTCATCATACTGAGAGATGTAGACTCCAGTTTTGTTTCTAGTCCCTGGCAAATTTTTTTCTTCACTTTTCAAGTATAAGAAGTAACTGACTTATAGTTTCTCACTAGATTTTGGTGCAGAGAAGATTTCAGGTATTGTTGAAATAGATATTCAGGAAGTAGTGTTCTTGAGTCTCACAAGCCAGAGAGCTGACTCTAGATGTTAACATTGGAAATGTTGGAAAAATAATTCTTGTCCAGAAATGAGCTGGCTTAGATGACCTCTTCAAACTACAAGATTCTAACTACTCAAAAGCAGTAAAACTCATAAAAGCTCCTCTTCTCTCTGGTCACAGGAATTCCTATTTCCAAATCCAGTTCACTCAAGTAGTCAGTACAGTGATTTTTCTGAGATGAGGAAATCTAATTTTTGCAAGCCTTGATGCAAATTTACCTCACTGCCTAATTCTCAAATGAATTATCTGTAAATCTCTGCTTCTCAGGATGTTCTTTACTTCCTCCTCTCCAGCCAACTTCTTTCTCTATAGCCTCCTCTTCAAGCCAATAGCCTTACAATGCTCTAATACCATCTCTTCCTTCACCTTTACCACAAAAATGTACTTTATAAAGTGATGGTTTCCATGTTTTTGTGGCAAGATGTGTTCAAGAAATGAATTCAGTAATCATATATTAATTATCAACATTTTTGGAAAATACTCTAGTAAATGATGTTGATAAAAAATAGCCCTTTTCTTCAAAGATATTTGTTCTTTGGAATTATTTCCCCTCATATTAGCAGCAGATTGTTATGTTTTGGAAATGTTGTGTTTCTGTTTGATTTATGTATGTGTACTTGTGTATATTTTGCCTGCGCTATTTACCATTTCCTTCCCTGTTAGTATATTGTTTTCTGCCATTTCTTGTTAGTTATCAATGTATCTTTCTTTAGTGACCATAGAATCATATTATTTCAGGGTTGGCATGGAACTTAGAGCCAAGCTATTCTAACTCAAGTCTGATCAATATATCTTTTAATGTACTCCACAAGAATTACACATTCAATATTTTCTTGAAGATATTCAGTGATAGGCAACTTGTTACCTCTTTAGGCAAACCATTTAATTTTGGACAACTGATTATATCATGATTATATCTGTTCTTCAAATATTTTATCCAATGCTCCTAATTCTGATCTCTGGGATAAGTAAGGGAAATCAAATGATAATGTTTCATTTAAACTAACCTAATCTAAACTAAACTAATTATAAAATAAAAAAATCTAAAAAACAAAACAAAACAAAAAAACCTAAAAAGAGTTATCATGTTCCCATCAGGCTTTTAAATTTTTTTTCTTTGCTTTATTTTGTTTTTGTTTTTGTTTTTGATGGATAACCCATATTTTTGTATTTTTTTCTACTTTGATGGTACTAAACTTTTATTTGCTAGGAAAGAGGACAACTATAACTTATAGAATTGCATATGCACTAAGAATGAAAACCCTGAGTGAAGCTCTAAAAATTTCCCATATAAATAAAATGCATAAATTTTAGTGCATGAATATTTTGGCATGTTTTAGTTATTCTGTGGTTATTTGGGTTACTTATGGCCCTCAGCTGATGTCTAAATTACTAATATTTCTGGGTAGATGACTTGTTAATATTGATTTGCTATTAACTTTAATTTAGTAGATATATCAATGTCATTATTGCTTCCAATGAAACAGAACTACATCCTGTGTAAATTAGTAGGTATTTTTCCTATTGATTACTTTCTTTAGCCAACTTGGGCATGAAGGAAAGTGGCCAAAACACATTAAAAATAGAATTTCTGTACAAAATTGGAAAACAGGGAAACCATTTTTGAAATTCTTCATCTCCCCTTGCTATTTACTCTCAAAATACTTGTTAATATAGCAAAGACTTGAAGATTTTCAACCTATACCTATGCCCAGTATCTCTGAATTTTCTATTGACTATAAGGAATATCCTTCAATTAATGTTATTGCATAAATAAGTTTTGCAATTTACTCTTTTCTTTATTCCTTTCCTCATACAAATGTTCATTTAGCATAAAATCCCTTGCTTAGATGGTCTTTGGCTATTAACTGTAGAAATAAAAAGAGTAAGTCAATTTGACAAATTTCTCCTTTCATTTTAAAGAGAAAAAATTTATAAACTCAAAGAAATAGTTCACATTCAAAATAGGATAGTCTTTATTTATTTACTTATTTATTTTAGTGCTCTCTCACATGATGGTAGCAAATGAGAGGAAAAAGGAAAAAGCAAATGATTAGAACTTTGCTGTTTGTGTAAAGATAAAGTATGTGGTAAAAGGAAGTGAAAAATTATGATTCCTTCTTGGTGATTTAAATTACATATGGAAAAAAAATTCTATATTATTCATATCCTTTATTGCCATGAAACATATTAGATAATAGAAAAATAAAAATGAAGCTCATTAAAAGTAAATGAGAATATTGTGTACATTCATATGATATTTTATTTAATTCTTGATATATGTGTGTGTAATTTAAAATATGCATATGTGTGTATATGTTTATGTATCTGAGAGATGAAATGTAAAAAATATTCCAAATATATACATATATATACATATATATATACATATATATATATATATAGATTTTAATGGAGGCTTAGCAAATAGAATGTCATTAATCAGTATATACACAATGCACCAAGGAGGAAATTGGGATGGCTTTTTCCCTATTGCCATAACTCCACCAATTGTGCTCCTCTCAATTGTATGGAGGCAGTGGCTTATATTTAACCACATAATAGGAATTAGTTTTTACAGAAGGATTTTCAAGGAAATAGAAAGAATAACTACATAAGTATTTTCATGACAATTGAAAGGTATACTTTCACTTAAACCACTCCAATCTTTGGGGTAATAAATTCTCAGAATTATATTCAGTACAATAGCATCAATCCCAACAAGTTCAGAGACAAAATCAGCATCACTGCTCACTGAGTCTTTTCCATTAAGATCAGGTAGCCATGGTCACTTTTAAAGATTACTCCTTAATTTTAGGGCATCTGTTTTACATTCTAACACAATTTTTCTCATGTTTGAAGGCTCTACTCTCTATATTATAAAGATAAATTTTAAAAAGGATAGGTCAAAAACATAGGCCCATTTCTTTGGGACCATATGATCTAAGAAGATTAGAAGACCTTTTTCCTCTTGTAGTGTAATTTATCACTAGACAAGTGTGAACCAGTCACAACCTCATGTCTATTAAAAAATGAAGCAAAAAAGAAAAATTTAAGCTGATTGAAGTTTTTTGGAGGATGTTGGCTATTATAATTATCTACCTATCAGCTTTCAAAGGTAAGGATAATAAACTAAAAATAGAAACATAATGTTCACAGCTTCTTTAAGGAATTTTCTTTAAAAAAGCAACTGTACATTTTTTATACATGAAAAGATTTCATCCTAAACACATTTTGCTTGAGATAGATCACTGTGTGCATGTGCTTTTTATATGATTAGAAAGGAGGGATGGATGGTTTTGTACTAAGAGTGAACTATAGCAAATGGATAACCTCACAGGTTTTCTGATATCTATGAAATGTTAAAAGCAACCAGAGAAATGTCTTTAATGCATCAACTAGCTCTTCCATGAACATCAGAATACCATACGATAAGAAAATATGAATGGTGTTCTATTTGGATGACTTGCCAGAATTCACACAGAAAGCAGCTAGAATCATGATCCCCTGATTCTAATTATCTCTTTACATTCAGAAGCCACCTATCAATCAATTTATGACTATACATTAATTGCCTACATTGCTACATGCTTGAATTACATTTATCAGAGACAACAAATTTGTGTGTGCGTGTGTGTGTGTATGTGTGTGTGTGTGAATGTAAAGTCTTATAGGCCTATCTTTCTATCTATATCATTTTATACATATTTTGCATATATTACATGGTAGAATAGATAGAATAAGGGCCTGGAATTAGGTAGGTATATCTTCATGAGTTCAAATGCAGTCTCAGACACTTACAGGCTATGTGATCCTGGGCAAGTCATCTAACCTGTTTGCCTTAGTTCCTTATCTTTAAAATAAACTGGAGAAAGAAAGGACAAATAACTCCATATCTTTGCCAAAAAAAACCAAAACAGCTTGACAAAGTTAGACAATATTGAAATGACTGAACACTAGTGATACAAAATAATCACAGTAGAATTTTTGATGGATAGGGAAACACAAAAACTGAAAGGCATGTAGAAAATGATTTTTAGAAGTGAGCCTTAAAGAAAACTAAGAACTTTAAGAAACTGAGATGAGGAGAAAAGACATTCCAACAGTGAGAGTCAGCCTGTGCAAAAGCATAGAGATAGTAAATAGAAATCTTTATATGAAGAGAAGGAACAAGGGACATTGCAGGTGACAAGGGGAAAAGGAGATAAGATCAAATCTCACCTGGGATGATTATTCATTCTATGACTTTGGGCAAGGATCTAAGGCCCTTCAGTTTCCTTGGAAACTATCCAAATGTGAAATTACTGTTAACTGCTTAAGTTCCTTCCAACTCAAAGGATATCATCATAAGAAGGTCAAATTTACTTTATCAGAGCATGTCAAAGTGAATAATGTATAAATTAACCTGAAAGGTAATTTGGAGCAACTTTGTGAAAACCTGTAAATACCATGGAGAGGTTTATCTTTGATCCTGAAGGTAACAGTGAGCGATTTGATTTTATTGATGAAGAAATTTATACTTGAAGGCTATAGATTCATTTATTTTAATCTATCTCTTATTAAACTATAAACTTAATGAGTATCAGGACTATTGCAGCATCATCTCTATATTGTTTTATAAAATCTAATGCAATAGTACAATAGAGTCAATAATAATAATGCTAATATCGATAATAACACATCAAGACAGGGTTTTAAGGTTTACAATGTGCTTGACAATGATACTATGAGGCATATGATAGATGCTTAATAAATGCTTGTTGATTAATCATTTAGTTGATTTGGAAGTATCATTATCCCCATTTGAAGAAGAAGATCCCCAAACTATTCAAGGTTAGCCAATTTGCCTTTTGTCAAACACATGATAAGGATCTCAGAGAAGATTTCGAAGTAAAATATTTTTATTTCAAGATTAGTGTGTTTTTTTCCTATTTACTAAGCAGTTTCTAAAATATATAAATGGATAGATATCTAGCTAGATACCTAAAAAAATACTGATTCATAGATTCATACAAATACAAATTTATATCAATATTTGCATAATAATTTTGAAATTATATATAACATATATGCAAACAATACATATAATGATATATTAGCATAAAAGACCATATATTAACATAATATATTAGAATGTATATAATTTATCACACGTACTGACATATATATATATGTATGTGTAAACAT